>JAFMOC010000145.1:1247500-1285000 GCA_019802505.1 Corydoras sp. C115 | reverse complement strand
GAGAACATGGAAACTCCACCCAGATTGGGATTCGAACCGGGAATCCCTAGCGCTGAGAGGAGAACATGCTAACCACTAAGCCACCATGCCACCCAGGACAATAATCCATCCATTGTCTTCCGCTTTATCCTCTACTAGGGTCGTGGGGTTCCCCATGCTCATTCAGGGGAGAACGTCTCGGGCGCTGGGCAGATACACCCAGGACAGGACACCAATCTATCACTCGGCACACACTCACTCACTCACACACACACACACACACACACACACACACACACACACACTCTAATTTGGAACATTCAATTGACCTTGATCCATGTTTTTGGACTGTGGGAGGAAACCGGAGAACCCATAGGAAACCCACGTGGACACGGGAAGAACATGGAAACTCCACCCAGATGGGGATTCGAACCGGGAAACCCTAGTGCTGAGAGGAGAACATGCTAACCACTAAACCACTGTGCCGCCCTGGACAAATATCCATCCATTATCTTCCGCTTTATCCTCCATTAGGGTCACGGGGGGGTTCCCCATGCCCATCCAGGGGAGAACGTTTCAGGCGCTGGGCAGATACACCCAGGACAGGATGCCAATGTATTGCCAATGTGCACACACTCACTCACACACACACACACACACACACACACACACACACACACACACACACTCTATATGGGGCAATTTAGAACATTCATTTGACTTGATCCATGTTTTTGGACTGCAGGAGGAAAACGGAAAACCTGGAGGAAACCCATGTGGACATGGGGAGAACATGGAAACTCCACCCAGATTGGGATGCGAACCGGGAATCCCAAGAGCTGAGAGGAGAACATGCTAACTACTAAACCACCGTGCCTCCCAGGACAAATATCAGTCTGTCCAAATCTCTATGTTAACAAACCATAGCTTTGGTTCCTTATCTAAACCTAAATGTGTGTGAATCAGAAGCTTTAAGCTTAAAACCTGCTCTCCGGATCTGTTCACACCGTCCCAACTCCACTCACAGTGTAGGGGTTCTGTTTATCAAGATAGTGATCGTTAAATTGCCCTTTATTTGAGACACTCCCACTAATGCTTCACTGCTAAAGAGAAAGAGACCAAATGTTTACGCGAGCGTGTCGACTCCTGGGAATGCCATGCTGGAACTGTCTGTTTCTTTTAGACAAGACAGGAAATGCATTCCCAAAACGAACAGCACACGAATGGCCATGAAGTAAATTTACTACTTTAAAGCAGTAATTAAACAGACGCATATTATAATTGTCTGTAAAAAGAGTTCGGCCAGTGTTCCAGAGCTGGAACATAAAATATATAAAAACATGGATATAAAAACTCACCCCAAGATCTAAAGCAAAGCAGAATAGTGATCTATTGATTCTTGTGTGGACGACACGGTGGTTTAGTGGTTTAGCATGTTCTCCTCTCAGCTCTAGGGATTCCCGGTTCGCATCCCAATCTGGGTGGAGTTTCCATGTTCTCCCCGTGTCCGCGTGGGTTTCCTCCGGGTTCTCCGGTTTCCTTCCACAGTCCAAAAACATGGATCAAGTTAATTGAGTTCTCTAAATTGCCCCATATAGAGTGTGTTTGAGTGTGTGAGTGTGTGCCCAGCGATAGATTGGTGTCCTGTCCTGGGTGTATCTGCCCAGCGCCCGAGACGTTCTCCCCTGGATGGGCATGGGGAACCCCACCGCGACCCTAATGGAGGATAAAGCGGGAGATAATGAATGAATGAATGAATGATTCTTGTGTGGATGACACAGTGGTTTAGTGGTTGGCATGTTCTCCTCTCAGCTCTAGTGATTCCCGGTTCGCATCCCAATCTGGGTGGAGTTTCCATGTTCTCCCCATGTCCGCGTGGGTGTCCTCCGGGTTCTCCGGTTTCCTCCCACAGTCCGAAAACATGAATCAAGGTCAATTGAATTGACTGGCGCCAAAGTGATAGATTGGCGTCCTGTCCTGGCCCAGCGCCCGAAACGTTCTCCCCTGGATGGGTATAGGGAACCCCCCCGCAACCCTAGTACACTGTCCTATGGAACACTGGCTGAATATGCTCCTGTTTTAAAACAGGAAACTATTATTATCTTAAGATTACCTTCCAGGATTTGGTCATTTATTGGACGCTTTTATCCAAAGCGACTTACAAGGTGAGCACAGGGTTAATCAGAACATCCCTGCAGCAATGAGGGTTAAGGGTCTTACTCAAGGACCCACACTGGTAACTTCAGTGGACCTGGGATTTGAACCGCCAACCTTCAGCTTGAAAACCCAACACCCGAACCACTGAACTACCACACCCTCAACATACTTTACATTTGCCATCCATCCATTATCTTCTGCTTTATCTACTAGGGTCGCGGTGGGGTTCCCCATGCCCATCCAGGGGAGAACGTTTCGGGTGCTGGGCAGATACACCCAGGACAGGACACCAATCTATCGCTGGGCACACACTCACTCACACAAACACACTCTATATGGGGCAATTTGGAGAACTCATTTGACTTGATCCATGTTTTTGGACTGTGGGAGCAAACCGGAGACCCAGACGAAACCCACGTGGATACGGGAAGAACATGGAAACCACCAAGATTGGGATTAAAACTTGGGATCCCTAGTGCTGAGAGGAGAACCTGCTAACCACTAAGACACCGTGCCTCCCTACTTTACATTTGCATTTCTTACAATTTTGCTGGAGGTCCCATGTTCTACCTCAGACTGATGATGCGTATGTATCCAATGAATCCAAGATTTTGCTGACGTCATCTCGTACAGCCTGAACATGTAACCATTTTAAAATATCACTAACATTTCGGTGCTTTATATGGCTGCACTGTCTGAACCAAGATCGGTTTTCCCCTCACACTGCTGACTTTTCGGGAGCTGAGAGAATGAGTGGGTTTCTTAGGGGCTCCCTTCCCCAAATCTTCTGAGAAGGCCAGTGCCATCCCGAGGTTGATATATATAGCAGGGATTCTGATGCGCTCACTCAGGTGCTCAGCCAGGACCATGCTAGGGCATGCTCATTTAACTCACCAAATGGGAGCGAGGGGGTGAGGGGGTGGGGGCTGGAATTCATGCCTAGTGTAATTCGAGTGGACCTTCCAACCTTCCGACACACACACACACAGCGTAGGGGCTAACACACAGGAAACGCATGTGACTTGCCTTAAATGCTTCATTATGGGCTTTGCACCATTTACATACCCAGCTTTTGGAAATGACTCAACCAATGACTGATACCCTGCAAAAAAGGTTTGAACATTTTAGATGGTAACCATGTAAATTCAGGACCCCCCCCCATCTGATAACCTACCCATTATATTCACACTACCAGTTATTTGACAAGTGCTCTCTAAGAACTGCGGGAGATCTTCTCTAATGTTCTAAAGCCGGTGGATAAGAAGGACTACATGCTTAGGCTGGCGGTGACCATTAAGAAGCTGACTCGAATTCCTGGGCAGTGACTTGTTTGCAATGAGAGATCGGCTTTGATTGAGCTGGACTGAGCGTTGCTCCAGAGGGGGGTACATGGCAGGCTGGGGCAGAAATGAGACAGTGGTGGGGAGCTGCATTGCACGGTGGCTTAGGCATTTTGGGTAAAAGTGTATTCATCCATCCATCCATTATCTTCTGCTTTATCCTCTATTAGAGTCGCGGGGGGGTTCCCCATGCCCATCCCGGGGAGAACGTTTCGGGCGCTGGGCAGATATACCCAGGACAGGACGCCAATCTATCACTGGACACACACTCACTCACACAGACACACTCTATATGGGGCAAGTTACGAGTTAAATATGTTTTTCCTGTGTCCTTAACTATAATGAAATTAAATCGCAAATACATTTTTCCCAGGGATTCTAGGGATTCCCAAATCCCCATCTGGGTGGAGTTTCCATGTTCTCCCCGTGTCCGCGTGGGTTTCTTCCGGGTTCTCCAGTTTCCTCCCACAGTCCAAAAACATGGATCAAGTCAATTGAATTCTCCAAATTGCCCCATATAGAGTGTGTCTGTGTGAGTGAGTGTGTGCCCAATGATTGATTGGTGTCCTGTCCTGGGTCGATCTGCCCAGCGCCTGAAACCTTCTCCCCTGGATGGGCATGGGGGAACCCCCCCCCCCCCCCATCCGCACAATCCTAATAGAGGATAATGGATGGATAGATAATAATTAAATACAAAAATAAATAAATAAAATAAGGGCGACATGGTGGCTTAATGGTTAGCACGTTCTCCTCTCAGTGCTAGGGATTTACGTTCGAATCCCAATCTGGGTGGAGTTTCCATGTTCTCCCCGTGTTTCTTCCAGGTTCTCTCCTTTCACAGTCCAAAAAACATGCATTCAAGGTCAATTGAATAATTTAAATTGCCCCATAAAGTGTGTGTTTGTGACTGTGTGAGTGAGTGTGTGTCCAGTGATAAATTGGCGCCGTCCTGGGTGTTTCTGCCCAGCGCCCAAAACCTTCTCCCCTGGATGGGCCCCCCGCGACTCGAGTAGAGGATAAAGCTGAAGATAATGGATGAATGAAGAATAAAATGATAAATAATATACAATTGTGAGAGTTCCTGCAAATGGTGTAAAAGGTCATTTTGGCGTAATTGGTCACACCTTGGTTGGGTTTCTATGGAAACACATCGCCTAAAAATAAGTTTCCCCTACTCACAATAGCATTGACCACTTGGACACCAATCATTGGTGTTGCTACTGGAACCCAAGTAGAGCTGATGAGACATCTTGAGACGCTTTTTGGTGGTTTTTAAAGAGTATATAAATGTCCACAGGCTCCCGAAGAGTAACAAGTGGATGTGTATAGGGAAAACACACACACACACACACACACACACACACACACACACACACACACACACACACACACACCCCTATTTATAAGATGTTCAAGTGTTCAATCAAAACCCAGGTATGTTCAATCCACAATAGATTCAGTTTAGTCATTACATTTTGGAGAAGTCCCTTTGATCCTCAGTGAAAATGAAAGAGCTTAAAGGTCTTCACTGAGCATCCAGGAAAGAGGACAGACCGAGTGGTCCATCAGCAATTACGGCAGGCTTCTGTCTATCACACAGAGTGTGTGAGATTAACAATGTGATTGAAGTAAATCATCAAAGTCCCTTAGATCCTCACTGAAAATGAAAGAGCTGTAAGGTCATTGCGGGATGCTTAAGTATCGACACACCACTGTTCTGCTGATGCTGCTGCTGCATACCTGAGACCAGGGGCATTTTTAGGGTTTAGAAACATCAGATCCCTTATTTCCTCTCTGTCCTCTTTAAAAATCACCATTTCATGAGTGTATTTATCCATTTACAAACTGTTGTTACATTCATTCATTCTATATTGGAAAAAATTAAATAATATATGAAATGTGTCTGTCAGCAGTGGAGAGCACATTCAGTTCTAATAAATGATGTTTAACTGAAAACTTTTGAATAAATGAACCTGAGCTTCGGCAGAAAAGCATGAATCTGTTTTACGAGTCGCAGATGAGACCGTTTTAACGAGGTTTTGCTTTAATTACCGTAACTCTGAGACAGTTTGCGCCTTCAGAAAAATTCTGACGCTTTCTGAAAGCAGAGAAGCTGCTCTTTACAGCCAACATACAGTTATTACGGTAACTTTACTGCCCATACTGGTGAAAAGAAATGTCTCCCTCACTCACACACACACACACACACACACACACACACACACACACACACACACACACACACACACAGAGCATAGAAACACAAACAGCTGACGGTGACTCCATCGACGGTGACTTTGAGGAGAGGCTGCAGAGAAAGCTGCCCTCATTTGATCCGGGGCAACTGACAAAACATCCGGGGCAATAGCCCCCAAAAGCCCAGGACTATTGACACCCTTGCCTGATACCACTACCTCTCTCTCTCAACCAGGGTTGTCATTAGACCTGGGCTTTTGGGGGCTATTGCCCCGGACGTTTTGTCAGTTGCCCCGGATCAAATGAGAGCAGCTTTCTCTGCAGCCTCTCCTCCAGCAGCGGGACCGAACGATGGAGTCACCGTCAGCTGTTTGTGCTTCTAAGCTGTGTGTGTGTGTGTGTGTGTGTGTGTGTGTATGTGTGTGTGTGTGTGTGTGTGTGTGTGTGAGGAGACAAATATTTTTCGCCAGTAACAGGAGTAAAGTTACCGTAATAACTGTATGTTGGCTGTAAAGAGCAGCTTTTCAGTTTTCAGAAAGCGTCAGAATTTTTCTGAAGGCGCAAACTGTCTCAGAGTTACGGTAATTAAAGCAAAACCCTCGTTAAAACTGTCTCATCTGCGACTCGTAAAACAGATTCATGCTTTTCTGCTGAAGCTCAGGTTCATTTATTCAAGTTTTCAGTTAAACATCATTTATTAGAACTGAATGTGCTCTCCACTGCTGACAGACACATTTCATTTATTTAATTTTATCCAATATAACTAATAAATAGGTGGCATGGTGGTTTAGTGGTTAGCATGTTCTCCTCTCAGCGCTAGGGATGCTCGGTTTGAATCCCCATCTTAGTGGCGTTTCCATGTTCTCCCCGTGTCTGCGTGGGTTTCCTCCCACAGTCGAAAAACATGGATCAAGGTCAATTGAATTCTCCAAATTGCCCCATATAGAGTGTCTGTGTGAGTGAGTGTGTGTCCAGTGATAGATTGGTGTCCTGTCCTGGGTGTATCTGCCCAGCGCCCGAAATGTTCTCCCCTGAATGGGCATGGGGAACCTGCCCACGTCCCTAATAGAGGATAAAGCTGAAGATAATGAATGGATGAATAACAAATAAATGATCAAACAAAATGAATGTAACAACAGTTTGAAAAATGGATAAATACCCTCATGAAAGGGCACGTTTTAAAGAGGACAGAGGGGGCAATAAGGGATCTGGGCTGAAGCCCCTGATGTTTCTAAACCCTAAAAAACGCCCCTGGTCTCAACGTTCAGTGCCTGGCTTTTTCTACATACCTGCATAGAGATAATTACATGAGCTCTGATGGGTACGTCATTTTTCTTCCTCGTGCCCTTTTCATTCGTTATGAAGTCTGGTTTGTACATTAAAACGATGCTGTGATAAAACCGTTCTTTTTCCTCAGCATGCCATAAAATGCATAAAAACGAAAAGTAAGCAAAACACGGGCTGCAGAATCCTAAGCAGCTGCCTGATCCGTCTGTGTGAACAGTTTGTTCTTTTTTCAGACAGACAACTTCCAACCGACGACAGGCTTCAGAACTAAAGTCAAGATCCACTGTCTGGTGTTCCACTGACGCAACGAAGGAATGAAAGAGAGGAAATGAGGTAATCTGATGCAGGAACTGATGTGTTTATGGAGGGCTACCATTTGACCTTAATAATATATATATGTGTCTAAATTCAAATGTTAAGCAGCCAATTTGAAACTTGAGGTTTTCTTGGTGTAATCACAGCACGGAACACAACATCCATCCATCCATCCATCCATCCGTTATCTTCAGCTTTATCCTCTATTAGGGTCGCGGGGGGGTTCCCCATGCTCATCCAGGGGAGAACGTTTCGGGCGCTGGGCAGATACACCCAGGACAGGACGCCAATCTATCACTGGGCACACACTCACTCAAACAGACACACTCTATATGGGGCAATTTGGAGAACTCAATTCACTTGATCCATGAAACTGGAGGAAACCCACGCAGACACAAGGAGAACATGGAAACTTCACCCAGATGGGGATTCGAACTGGGAATCCCTAGTGCTGAGAGGAGAACATGCTAAACACTAAGCCACCAACACACACACACACACACACACACACACACACACACACATATATATATATATATTCATTCATTTCATTCATTATCTTCCGCTTTATCCTCTATTAGGGTTGCGGGGGGGTTCCCCATGCCCATCCAGGGGAGAACGTTTCGGGCGCTGGGCAGATACACCCAGGACAGGACACCAATCTATCACTGGGCACACACTCACTAACACAGACACACTCTATATGGGGCAATTTGGAGAACTCAATTTACTTGATCCATGTTTTTGGACTGTGGGAGGAAACCGGAGAACCCGGAGGAAACCCACGCAGACATGGGGAGAACATGGAAAATCCACCTAGACTGGAATTCAAACTGGGAATCCCTAGCGCTGAGAGGAGAACATGCTAAGCACTAAGCCACCAACACACACACACACACACACACACACATATATATATATATATATATATAAATTTTTTTATTTGGGGGGGGAGGAGGGGTTCCTTATGCTCATCCTTGGGAGATATATATATATATTTTAATGCGTAAGTATTATTTAATCGTTACAAATTCTGATTTTTAATGATTTTAAAGTCCATACAACGGAATGATACTGTTTGATAAACACATATTCTTTTTTTCTGCATGTCTTGAGTCAGAGCCATTCGGTTTGAAAAAAGATTGCACAGATTCTGCTCAGATGCCTGAAGATAAACCTCACGCAACATTTATAATAATTAATACGGTGAGACACATCTTTTTTTCTGTAATTATTCATTCTGCTGTGTGAACGCTGAACCATGTCCAAAAGTGAAGCGGCAGCAGCTGTGTGTGAGAGCAGGTGAGGAAGCAGCAATTACACAAATGTGACAGTCGAGCTCTTGTTAAGGTTTCAGTTGATTTGCCAGTTGAAGTTATTCAGCTATTTATAACGACAGAAAAATCAAAACCTCAGTTATTCATGCTGCATTATTTCCCAATTATAAATCAGTTCATTATTAGTATTAGTGTTTATATTATAAAGTTATCTTAATCATTTTTATGAGAAACATTTTAGATTTCTTCATCACACATCTCTACACATTTAACAATTAATAATTAATTAATAATAAATATGCTTTTTATATTTTTATAATGACAAATAATGTCATTATCTTCCACTCAATTCTATACTAAGGTCAATGGATGGGGGGGGGGGGGGGGGGGGGGGGGGGGTAGGAAGGGGCAGTTTTGATCACTTGTAAGTTCCATCCATCCATTCATTCATTATATTGCGCATTATCCTCTACAAGGGTCGCGGGGGGGGGGTTCCCCATGTCCATCCAAGGGAGAACGTTTCGGGCGCTGGGCAAATACACCCAGGACAGGGCGCCAATCTATCACTGGACACACACTCACTCACACACACACACTCTATATGGGGCAATTTGGAGAATTCAATTGACTTGATCCATGTTTTTGGACTGTGGGAGGAAACCGGAGAACCCGGGGGAAACCCACCCGGACATGGGGAGAACATGGAAACTCCACCCAGATTGGGATTCAAACTGCTGAGAGGAGAACATGCTAATCACTAAACCACCGTGCCGCCCCATATACTGTAGAGCCATTCATCCATTATCGTCCGCTTTATCCTCTTTTAGGGTTGGGGGGGGGTTCCCCCAGGATACACCCAGGACAGGACGCCAATCTATCACTGGGCACACACTCACCCAGATAAACACACTCTATATGGTACAATTTGGAGAATTCATCCATGTTTTTGGACTGTGGGAGGAAACCGGAGAACCCGGAGGAAGCCCACAGGGACACGGGGAGAACATGGAAACTCCACCCAGATTGGGATTCGAACCAGGAATCCCTAGCACTGAGAGGAGAACATGCTAACCACTAAACCACCGTGCCGCCTGACGTGTAAGTTGTTTTGTATAAAAGCATCTGCTGAATGGAAATGTAAAAAAAAATGTACATATTGTTGAATATTTTCACCTTTACAGAAATATAGCAATAACTGCGGCACGGTGGCTTAGTGTTTAGCATGTTCTCCTCTCAGCACTAGGGTTTCCCGGTTCGAATCCCCATCTGGGTGGAGTTTCCATGTTCTCCCCGTGTCCGCGTGGGTTTCCTCCGGGTTCTCCGGTTTCCTCCCACAGTCCAAAAACATGGATCAAGTTAATTGAGTTCTCTAAAATTGCCCCATATAGAGTGTGTCTGTGTGAGAGAGTGTGTACCCAGCGATGGATTGGTGTCCTGTCCTGGGTGTGTCTGCCCAGCGCCCGAGACGTTCTCCCCTGGATGGACATGGGGAACCTGCGACCCTAATAGAGGATAAAGCGGGAGATAATGAATAAAATGAATGAAATGAATGAATATATGTATATATATATATATATATGTGTGTGTGTGTGTGTGTGTGTTGGTGGCTCGAATCCCCATCTGGGTGGAGTTTCCATGTTCTCCGCGTGTCCGCGTGGGTTTCCTCCGGGTTCTCCGGTTTCATGGATCAAGTGAATTGAGTTCTCCAAATTGCCCCACCGCGACCCTAATAGAGGATAAAGTGGGAGATAATGAATGGATGGATAGATTTGACTTAGTGGTTGGCATGTTCTCCTCTCAGCACTAGGGATTTCCGGTTTGAATCCCCATCTGGGTGGAGTTCCCATGTTCTCCCCATGTCCACATGGGTTTCCTCCAGGTTCTCCGGTTTCCTCCCACAGTCCAAAAACATTTAAGGTAGGAGGAGGTTTGTGTAAAACTGTGTTGCACAACAAACTCCCGTATGTGACACTAATAGTGTGTATCGTACTTTTCATGTACTATGTTCTGCACAAATCATTTAAAACAACACAGCTTTGTACAGAACCCTGTTTTCAGTGCTCGTAATACACTGCGCTGGTGAGAGGCTGTCAATATTTGCTCCATTCCTTAACCCTGAAGTGCGGGAATAGTTTCTAACCAGTATTGTCATTCTTCCCTTGTATGGAGTGAGAGAGTGATACAGCATGGGCTTTAAAGCCTCTTTAATGTTTCAGCCTGCACTCTATGTCCAGCTCCTCATTACTGCTGTGCCTCACCATCAGCTCCTCCAGACTGAAGAACTACAGAACTAAACAAGGAGAACCGTGGCAGAGAGATTTATCATAGATTTCTGCACCATACGCTGAAGAAGATCAAATTTAGACTCTATATTATAATAAATGTGTTACATTTACATTACATTTAGTCATTTAGCAAATGCTTTGATCCAAAACAAATTACAAATTAGAGAACCACACAAGTCAGTAGTTAAGAGGAACCAGCTACACTGTAGCATCATCAAACTTCATCATTGTCCAATCTGGACTTTTTTACCTTTTACATTTGGTCCATTTTATCCAAAAGCGACTTACAAGGTGAACACAGGGTTCATCACAACATCCCTGCAGCAATGAGGGTTAAGGGTCTTACTCAAGGACCCACACTGGTAACTTCAGTGGAGCTGGGATTTGAACCCACAACCTAATGCCCTAACACCACTGAGCTACCATGCCCATATATATATAATATATATATATATATATTCTATATATATATATATATATATATATATATATATATATATATATATATATATATATATATATATATATATATTATATACTGTATATATCAAAGAGTGTTTTATGGAAGAGATATGTTATTTTACTATGTTTATATATATATATATATAGCGGCATGGTGGCTTAGTGGTTAGCATGTTCTCCTCTCAGCGCTAGTGATTCCCGGTTCGAATCCCCATCTGGGTGGAGTTTCCATGTTCTCCCCGTGTCCGTGTGGGTTTCCTCCGGGTTCTCCAGTTTCCTCCCACAGTCCAAAAACATGGATCAAGGTTAATTGAGTTCTCCAAAATTGCCCCATATAGAGTGTGTCTGTGCGAGTCAGTGTGTGCCCAGCGATAGATTGGCGCCCTTTCCTGGGTGTATCTGCCCAGCACCCGAAACGTTCTCCCCTGGATGGGCATAGGGAACCCCTCCCCCCCGCGACCCTAATAGAGGATAAAGCAGAAGATAATGGATGGAAACCTCAAGTTGCAAACTGACTGATGAACTGTACGGAGTGAGAATTAGGATCACCAGGCGACATTAATCACTACGTTTATACACCAAGCATTTTATTAGGAGTAACTGGTTGAGTAAGTGGTTTGAGTCTTTGTAACGCTAATTTGTAAAGCTAAGCTAATTTGTGAAGCTAATTCATGACAATGCACTGTTGTAAAAAAAAAAAAGGCATACATTTATTCATTCATTCATTCAATGGGGGGGGCCCAGGCCATGGAGATTGTGCTCCCCTGGAGAGGGGGGTGAAACCTCTCATAGAGGATTAAAGCATGGATGAACCTTGGGGAGAACATTTTGGGTGCTGGGGGCAGATACACCCAGGACAGGGCACCAATCCAATCCATCACTGGGCAGACACTCACACAGACACACACAATATGGGGCAATTTAGAGCACAATCCCACACTCCCACAGTCCAAAACCATGGATCAAGCTCCATTGAATTCTCCAAATTGCCCCATATAGAGTGTGTTTGTGTGAGTGAGTGTGCCCAGTGATAGATTGGTGTCGTGTCCTGGGTGTATCTGCCCAGCGCCCGAAACGTTCTCCCCTGGATGGGCATGGGGAACCCCATCCGTGACCCTAGTAGAGGATAAAGTGGGAGATAATGGATAGATGTATAGGTGTGAAATGTCCAATGTCTGCTCTGCAATGGACAGGCAGTCTGTCCCAGGTGTTTCCCTGACTTTTTACCAAAAACCACTCAGCTGGTGAGATTATAAGAGCAAAGAAAAACATTAGATAAGTGTAAAGCAAGAACATATTGCATTCTGGATGTCTGGACCCAATACCCCTGTAGTACATGATGTTGGGTAGCTTTGGGTTGAATGCACTTTCTGGTTGGTGTTTTCATGCCGGAGTCAACAGGTGGTGTGAGCGATGTGGGTTTCCAGGCATTCCTATCTTATAGCAAACTGCTGTTGTGTGCTGAGACAAACCCGGTGTGTGTGTGTGATGCCATTCAGTCAACCACAATGGAATGCTCTGGTACTCACGCAAAACTCAAGAAGGGGCTGCGGAACACAGGTTTGTTGACTTTGTTCTTTAGAGCTCAGCAAACGTAACATTCATCAGGACAGATCCTGCCATTGTGGCTCGAGGAACATTACGAATGGCTTAAGCCATTATCACTCCCCGAGACATTTGAGATCATACGGAACTCCTCTGCTCATTTACCGGGATCTTAAGACGAGAGTGTGGGTTTAATGGCTTCACGCACCGCTGCCAGAGAAAACATTCAGCTCGTAGTCTGAGATTACAGCTGCGGGGAGAAAACCAACATTGTGACGCAGGTCCAAGCAGAGTGGAGGGATGGAAGATCTGATGAAAGTGTGCTCCCTGTAGCTGCTGCATTCAGGTCATTCAGGTCATTTACATTACATTTGGTCATTTATTGGACGCTTTTATCCAAAGCGACTTACAAGGTGAGCACAGGGTTCATCACAACATCTCTGGAGCAATGAGGGTTAAGGGTCTTGCTCAAGGACCCACACTGGTAACTTCAATGGACCTGGGATTTGAACCGCCAACCTTCAGATTGATAGCCCAACACCCTAACCACTGAGCTACCGCTCCCTAAGTACAAGTCACTGACTCTGACCTACAGAACCATTTCTGGATCTGTCCCCTCGTACCTTCAAAATACACTCCGACTCGTTCACTTCGCTCCAGTGATGATTGCCGTCTGGTGGTTCCACCTCACCGAGGAGCTCATTCTCACTCTGTGGCGTTCACCACTGCAACATGGTGGAACCATCTTCCCAACTCTGTCTGTAAGGCAGAATCACTAAACAGTTTTAAGAAACTACTGAAGACGCATCTCTTTAACAAATACGTGACAACACCATGGACACCTGGTGAAGAAAACACCGTGAGCTACGATGAATGCAACCCAAATAGACGACATGATGATTAACGGATTGTGTGGAAATAAAAAGAACATTTGACGCTTGGAATTATCTAGTTTTACTAGTGCCGGCTGGTCCATAGGGGGCGCTGGGGTACCACCCCCCCGTAAAATAGTTCCGGTATTAAACTGAATTAATTATGAACTGCGGGGGCGGCATGGTGGCTTAGTGGTTGGCAGGTTCTCCTCTCAGCGCTAGGGATTCCCGGTTCGAATCCCAATCTGGGTGGAGTTTCCATGTTCTCCCCGTGTCCGTGTGGGTTTCCTCCGGGTTCTCCGGTTCCCTCCCACAGTCCAAAAACATGAATCATGAATTCTCCAAATTGCCCCATATAGAGTGTGTCTGTGTGAGTGAGTGTGTGCCCTGCAATAGATTGGCGCCCTGTCCTGGGTGTATCTGCCCAGCGCCCGAAACGTTCTCCCCTGGATGGGCATGGGGAACCCCCCCCCCCCCCCCGCAACCCTAGTAGAGGATAAAGCGGAAGATAATGAATGAATGAATTATCTAGTTCTTCTAGTCGCGACTGGTCCATAGGGGGCGCTGGGGTGCCACCCCCGTAAAACAGTTCAGATATTAAACTGATATAATTATGAACTGCAGGGCGGCATGGTGGCTTGGTGGTTGGCAGGTTCTCCTCTAAGCGCTAGGGATTCCTGGTTTGAATCCCAATCAGGGTGGAGTTTCCATGTCCCCCCCCCGTGTCCGTGTGGGTTTCTACTGGGTTCTCCGGTTTCCTCCTAAAGTCCAAAAACATGAATAATTCTCCAAATCAATTCTCCAAATTGCCCCATATAGAGTGTGTCTGTGTGAGTGAGTGTGTGCCCAGCGATAGATTGGCATCCTTTCCTGGGTGTATCTGCCCAGCGCCCGAAACGTTCTCCCCTGGATGGGCATGGGGAACCCCCCCCCCCCCCCCCCCCGCGACCCTAATAGAGGATAAAATGGAAGATAATGGATGGATGAACATGTGATATTAATCTCTAGGCAACAAAAGTGTGCAAATATGGTCTTTGGGTATTTAGTGCGACTCAAATACACTCTATATGGGGCAATTTGATGATTTTACAGTGTAGTTGGTTTTCTTCATAACTTCTGACTTATGTAATGTTCTCATTTCTAAGTAGCTTTGGATAAAAGCTTCTGCTGAATGAATAAATGTTAATGTAATGTGAATGTAAGTGTGGGACACCAACCAGTCAGCCCGTCTTAATCGTCTCCGGGTCGGCCCGAGCCGACGGCAGGTAGAGCCAGGGTCTGCGAATCATTTGCTGACATTCGGGAATGTTATTCAAATAATAATGTGAATTCGGGAAGCAATTTGCATCACATGAACAGAGGATCGTTAATGTGTGTTTATTAGGTCTGTAGGCTCTTAATGGATATTTAAACCACATCAAACATTTCATTGCATCATCTTCAAAGTTTCATAGTGTACTAGGGTCGTGTGTGTGTGTGTGTGTGTGTGTGTGTGTGTGGCGGGGGAGATTCCCCATGCCCATTTAGGGGAGAAAGTTTTGGGCGCAGGGCAGATATACCCAGTAAAAGGCGTTAATCCATCACAGGGCAGACACTCTTACAGACAATTATACAGACACACATTGTATAGGGGCAATTTAGATAGAAGCAATGCAGCCAATTCACATTGAATCCATGTTTTTTGGACTGTGGGGAGAATATGGAAACTGCACCCAGATTGGGATTTGAAACCTGGATCCCCAGCACTGAGAGGTGAATCCATCCATTATCTTCCGCTTTATCCTCTACTAGGGGCAGGGGGGGGGTCCCCATGCCCATGCAGGGGAGAACATTTCAGGCACTGGGCACCCAGGACAGGACACCAATCTGTCAGCGGGCACACACTCACTCACACAGACACACTCTATATGGGGCAATTTGGAGAATTCAATTGACCTTGATCCATGTTTTTGCACTGTGGGAAGCACTAGGGATTCCAGATTCGAATCCCAATCTGGGTGGAGTTTCCATGTTCTCCCCGTGTCCCCGTGGGTTTCCTCCGTGTTCTCCGGTTTCCTCCCACAGTCCAAAAACATGGATCAAAGTCAATTATTCCTTCATTCATTATCTCCCGCTTTGTCCTCTATTAGGGTCGCGGTGGGGTTCCCCATGCCCATCCAGGGGAGAACGTCTCGGGCGCTGGGCAGATAGACCCAGGACAGGGCGCCAATACATCGCTGGGCACACACTCACTCACACAGACACACGCTATATGGGGCAATTTGGAGAATTCAATTGACTCCATCCATGTTTTTGGACTGTGGGAGGAAACCGGAGAACCCGGAGAACCCGGAGGAAACTCACGCAGACACGGGGAGAACATGGAAACTCCACCCAGATGGGGATTCGAACTGGGAATCCCTAGTGCTGAGAGGCGAACGTGCTGACCACTAAGCCACCGTGCCGCCCAAAGTCAATTAAATTCTCCGAATTGCCCCATGTAAAGTGTGTTTGTGTGAGTGAGTGTGTGCCCAGTGATAGATTGGCGCCCTGTCCTGGGTGTATTTGCCCAGCACCCGAACCGTTCTCCCCTGGATGGGCATAGGGAACCCCCCCTCGATTCTAATAGAGGATAAAGCAGAAGATAATGGATGGATGGGATGGATCTCAAAAGGCATTTGTGAGGTCAGACACTGATATTGGACAAGAGAACACAATTTTGTTTATCCTGAACGTGTTTGATTTCCCTGAAGTCAATGTTCTGTGAATGTCAGTCAACGTCCTTCACACCAAACTCAGCCAGCCATGATTGTTACACTAGGGCACGGTCACATGGTCTTCCTCAATCTGTTCCCACAAAGCCGAAAGCATACAGTTTAAAAAACACATGTCTAGGTTCCTGAATTTAAACACCTCTGGCAATGGGACTGAATAAATAATGGGAGTTTAATCATTAAGGGGTGTTCTGAAACGTCCGTCCACACAGAGAACATACATTCATGTGATTTCAGCTGGGACGTGCACCGAAAAGAATGTGGCTGGAATGTCTACAAGACGTTTGGAGAAAATTGAAGCCACCTTTAACTTCAGTAGCAACAGGACCTTAATTCTGCAGACCTACACAGTGATCCTAGTGTTTTGGGTTCTCACTTAAGACCTTTCTGGCCAGAAGAAGTGGAACGTGATCTGAATAGCACAACTTTATAAGTGGGGGCGGCACGGTGCCTCTCATTGCTGGGGATTCCAGGTTTGAATCCCAATCTGGGTGGAGTTTCCATGCTCTCCCGTGTCCACGTGGGTTTCCTTTGGGTTCTCCGGTTTCCTTCAACAGTCCAAAAACATGGATCAATTCTCCAAATTGCCCCATATAGAGTGTGTTTGTGTGAGTGAGTGTGTGCCCAGTGATAGATTGGCGTCCTGTCCCTGGTGAATCTGCCCAGCGCCCGAAATGTTCTCCCCTGGATGGGCATGGGAACCCCCCCCCCTTCCCCCCCCTTCCCCCCCCCCTTCCCCCCCGTGAAACTTTATAAGTAGGGTTGGCATGGTGGCTTAGTGGTTAGCATGTTCTCCTCTCAGTGCTGGGGATTCCCGGTTCGAATCCCAATCTGGGTGGAGTTTCCATGTTCTCCCCGTGTCCACATGGGTTGTCTTCGGGTTCTCTGCTTTCCTTCAACAGTCCAAAAACAAGGATCAAGGTAAATTGAATTCTCCAAATTGCCCCATATAGAGTGTGAGTGAGTGAGTGAGTGTGTGCCCAGGGATAGACTGGCGCCCTGTGCGGGGTGTATCTGCCCAGCGCCCGAAACGTTCTTCCCTGGATGGGCATGGGGAACCCCCCCCCGTGACCCTAATAGAGGATAAAGTGGAAGCTAATGGATGGATGAAACTTTATAAGTAGGGTTGACACGGTGGTTTAGTGGTTAGCATGTTCTCCTCTCAGCGCTGGGGATCCAGGTTTGAATCTCAATCTGGGTGGAGTTTCCATGTTCTCCCCGTGTCCAGGTTCTCCGGTTTCCTCCCACAGTTCAAAAACATGGATTCAAGGTAGATTAAATGCTCTAAATTGCCCCATGTAATGTGTGTGTGTGAGTAAGTGTGTCCACAGAGATAGATTGGCACCCTGTCCTGGGTGTATCTGCCCCCGAAACGTTCTCCCCTGGATGGGCATGGTGACCACCCCCCCGCGACCCTAATAGAGGATAAAGCAGAAGATAATGGATGGAGGCGGCATGGTGGCTTAGTGGTTAGCACGTTCTCCTCTCAGCTCTGAAGATTCCCGGTTCCAATCCCCATCTGGGTGGAGGTTCCATGTTCTCCCCGTGTCCACATTGGTTTCCTCCGGGTTCTCTGGTTTCCTCCCACAGTCCAAAAACATGGAAAAAGTCAATTGATTTCTCCAAATTGCCCCATATAGAGTGTGTCTGTGTGAGTGAGTGTGTGCCCAGCGATGGATTGGCGTCCTGTCCTGGGTGTATCTGCCCAGCGCCCGAAACGTTCTCCCCTGGATGGGCATGGGGAACCCTCCCCCCCGCAACCCTAATAGAGGATAAAGCTGAAGATAATGAATGAATAAATAATGGATGGATGAACGTATACAAGGGTGTTTCCAGACCCTGTGACGTTTTAAAAGAAATGCCGGACCTTGGTGGCAATAGCAACTCAATTGTGAGGGCAACTTAACGTCAGATGGTTTGCAATGATTAAAATATCCACAGCAATAAGAAGGATCTATCAGTCTGAGAACCTGAAATAACAAAGCAGTCATTAAATGGGTGTGCAGCTTATTCTCAGCATATGGCATGGCAATTAAACGGCAACACCAGGGCATTAATTCATGCATGCAGGGATAGGACAGGAAGCTGAGTGAGGTCAATGATTATGTCCATCCCCCGTTGAGTCCCATTATAAAACATGTAGGGGGTGGGCTGGATGAATTCCTTGATTGCCTTGTTCCATACAAAGATAAGATCCTGAAAATGATGCTGGTGCGTTTCTTTCATCTCCTGGACATGCTCTGAGTAAACCATGACGTCTCGACTGAAGAGTTCTGAAAAGAGTTTAGAACATTGGGGCAATTGGCAAGCAGATACGAGAGACGTAGGTGACTATTTATTATCTTCCGCCTTATCCTCTATTAGGGTCGCGGGGGGGTCCCCATGCCCATCCAGGGGAGAACGTTTGGGGCGCTGGGTTCATACATCCAGGACAGGGCACCAATCTATCACTGGGCACATTCACTTAGACAAACACACTTAAATATACACTATATGGGGCAATTTAGAGCATTCAGTTTACCTTGAATCCACGTTTTTGAACTGTGGGAGGAAACTGGAGAACCTGGAGGGAACCAGCACGGACATGGGGAGAACATGAAAACTCCACCCAGATTGGAATTGGACCACACTATGAAGGGCCAATTTAGATAGGGGCAATTTAGAGTATGTGACACGATGGCTTAGTGGTTAGCCTGTTCCCCTCTCAGCGAACCTGGGGATCCAGGTTCGAATTCCAATAAGGGTGGAGTTTCCATGTCCTCCCCGTGTCTGCGTGGGTTTCCTCCGGGTTCTCCGGTTTCCTACCACAGTCCAAAAACATGGATCAAGGTCAATGGGAGGCTCCAAATTTCCCCATATTATTTGTGTGGTGCCAGTGATAGATTGGAACCCTGTCCTGGGTGTATCTGCCCAGCACCCGAAAAGTTCTCCCCTGGATGGGCATGGGGAACCACCCCCCCACCCCCATGATACTAGAAGTGGATTTAGCGAAAGATATTGATTGGTTGATTGATTGATTGATTTTACCGTGCATGCATGCACATGAAGAACATCATTACTCTGTAAAGCCGCTGTGTTCTATGTTCTGTTGTGTTTTCAAAGTTCTTATGAAAAATTATGTTAATAACCGAGGCTCCTTTATTCAAAAATGTAAGTTGATGGGAACCGCACACAGCATCAGATTACTGTAGTTAAGAAATATGTGGTAAAAAAATTCAATACAGGCTTATTTTAGTCCAAGTGCTCCTGAATAACTGTTAGGGGTGCTAAGGGTTCTCTAAGAGCGATTTGTCCGCAGGCCAAATGCTTACCACGTCTCTGGGAAATGGTTTTAGGTCGGCTCGGCTCCCCGCAAAAATGTGGGCCAGCCGTCTGAATGAGAAGGCCTCATTTCCTTCAGCACATTTCCAGAATCGCAGCACATGCCGTGTTCCTCATGTTTATTCAGCTTTAATAGAGCGTTCGGGTGGAGAACGCCACAGCAATGAGATAAAAAACACACATTCTGAGAACTTCATGAAGACCTCTGGGGCATCAGGGTTTCCATCGGGGGGGTTCCCCTTGCCCATCCAGGGGAGAACGTTTCAGGCGCTGGGCAGATACACCCAGGACAGGACACCAATCTATCACTGTTCACACACTCTCTCACACAGACACACTCTATATGGGGCAATTTGGAGAACTCAATTGCCCTTGTCTTGATCAGTGTTTTTGGACTGTGGTAGGAAACTGGCTCCCTCAGCGCTAGGGATTCAAGATTCGAATCCTAATCTGGGTGGAGTTTCCATGTTCTCCCCATGTCCTTCCACATGAAGTGCTTCATGAAGACCCCTGGGGCACATAGAGGTTGACCTTTTAACTGAGAACAATACAATTTATCCAAAAGGCCGACCTTCTTTAACTATGTGGTGAGATCAGAAGGTTTATGTAGGTTAGATCCACCAATGCTTGATCTTGCTGCCAATAAAACAAATCCTGAGTGGAAATAATCCTACCACAACGTCAAAACTACAGATGCAACATGGAAAACCCACAGTCATCACGCAACGCAGACAACCAGAATAAAGGGGTGTTAAATAAAAGGTGATAAAGGTTCCAAAAACAACTGGCTGCAAGCCCGAAAGCTTTTAATGAAAAGGTAAATAGCGATGAGATAAGCTCAGACATTCATCTAGAACCACACGTGGATCTGCCGTGTGGACAGAACAGGACAGAGCTCTGGAAGCAGTAGGTGATGGTGGTTGATGGTGGAGCAGTGGGCGATCGTGGGCCTGCACCAGCTGTGCTGCGGCGTCTGCCGTTACCTCCTCAAGTTTTTAGAGCTGCCCAAATTTAGCACTGAGCTTTTGGCTGCCTTATATAATTCTAGCCTGAGTGCTGACTCAGAAATAACGCAGGCAATCGTTTAAAAAAGAGCAGCAGAGTTAAAGACGAGCCCCTGACACTCTGATCACCAACCCAACTTGATTAATATATTAATAACAGGTAAAATACACAACGCCTAAAAAAAAAACCTCCTTAATCTCGCTACAAGTTTTACTAGCAGTACAACTATTTAATGCAGGGTTTTATAATTCAGTTTTTTAACATGTATAGACGATATATATATATATATATATATATATATATATATATATATATATATATATATATATATATATATATATATATATAAAATTTTTCAGTATAAATCCAATATAATTAATTATTTCAGATTACCAGAGATTGTACTTAATTTCGGGGTTTTATAATTCAGTGTTATAACATTTATTTATATATATATATATATATATATATATATATATATATATATATATATATATATATATATATATAACATTTATTTATATATATATATATAACATTTATTTATATATATATATATATATATATATATATATATATAATATATATATATATATATATATATATATATATATATATATATAAAATCAATTATACTGAACTTATACTGAAAAAACATTATTAAAAAGAAAAAAATATATATATATATATATATATATATTAATTGAGACATTTATACAATTAAATAAAATAGTAATAAAGACATATAAGGTATATCTACCTTAGCATTCCCTATATATATATATATAGATATAGATGTGTATATACGTATGTATGCATGTATGCATTTATGTATGTGTGTGTATATATATATACACACACACATACATATACACACACACACACACACACACACACACACACACACACACACATATATATATATATATATATATATATATATAGGCATTACAGTGCAGTTCACTAGTAATTCACTGTACTATTTACAACCACTAAATTACTTTTATATTTCATACTTACATAAATCCATAAATAAATCTAATACTGGTCATAAAAAAAGAAAGCGGCCTGAAACAGCACTGCAAATAAACAGCTGGACCTGCCAATCATGCTGATTTGACAGCTATGTGTGTGGGGCTACTGAGTCTAACGTTGGGGCGTGACCACCCAACAGTGTTCATGAGAGCCTCTAATGCATGCAAGAAGCTCCTAATGTGTGACGAGCAGTTTCGGGACCACACAGGACACTGCTCACTGCGGCCTCAGCTGGATCCCTCTTATGGTACTTTAAGATGTCTAATTTAAATATCATTTGCTATTCAAATCACTGTGTTTCACCACCATTGCTGATCGTCCCACCACAGTGGAAGGAGTGCTACAGTGCTTATCTGCCATCTCTGTTACACATGCCACATGTCCGCTTCTTTGCATCCACCCACAGACAGGGTTTTACAGGAGCCATCACTCATGCAAGGAGGTGGGGCTTGTGGTTCTTTAGTACTTTAAAAAGTCCTAAGAGGTCACGGTTGCAACAAACCATGCAAATCCATTATGTTCCGCTTTATCCTCTATTAGGGTCGCGCGGGGGGTTCCCCATGCCCATCCAGGGGAGAACGTTTCGGGCGCTGGGCAGATACACCCAGGACAGGACGCCAATCTATCACTGGGCACACACTCACTCACACACACACTCTATATGGGGCAATTTGGAGAATTCAATTGACCTTGATCCATGTTTTTGGACTGTGGGAGTCCAAATGCCTTTTGAGATTTCTTCCATCCATCCATTATCTTCCGCTTTATCCTGTGCTAGGGTCGTGGAGGGGGTTCCCCGGGATGCCAATCTATCACTGGGTACACTCACTCACAAAGACACACACATACATACACTATATGGGGCAATTTTAGAGCATTCAATTGACCTTGATCCATGTTTTTGGACTGTGGGAGGAAACCGGAGAACCCGGAGGTAACCCATGGGGACACGGGGAGAACATGGAAACTCCACCCAGATTGGGATTGGAACCGGGAATCCCTAGTGCTGAGAGAGAGGAGAACATGCTAACCGAAAAGCCACATGCCACCTTTGACACGGAAGATAGAGATGTGTGTGTGAGAGAGAGAGAGAGAGAGAGAGAGAGAGAGAGAGAGAGAGAGAGTACATTCCGCTTTATCCTATATTAGAGTCGCGGCGGGGAGGGGGGTTCCATGCCCATCCATGGGAGAACGTCTCAGGTGCTGGGCAGATGGACCCAGGACAGGACGCCAATCTATCACTGAGCACACACTCACTCACACACACACTCTATATGGGGCAATTTGGAGAATTCAATTGACTTGATCCATGTTTTTGGACTGTGGGAGGAAACCCGGAGAACCTGGAGGAAACGCACGCGGACACGGGGAGAACGTGGAAACTCCACCCAGATTGGGATTCGAACCGGGAATCCCTAGTGCTGAGAGGAGAACATGCTAAACCACTAAGCCACCGTGCCGCCTTTGACACGGAAGATAGAGATGTGTGTGAGAAAGAGAGAGAGAGAGTTCATTACCTTCCGCTGGTGGCACATCCTATATTAGAGTCGCGGGGGGGAAGGGGGGGGGGTTCCCCATGCCCATCCAGGGGAGAACGTCTCGGGCGCTGGGCAGATACACCCAGGACAGGGCGCCAATCTATCACTGGGCACACACTCACTCACACAAACACACTCTATATGGGGCAATTTGGAGAACTCAATTGACATTGATCCATGTTTTTGGACTGTGGGAGGAAACCGGAGAACCCGGAGGAAACGCACGCGGACACGGGGAGAACATGGAAACTCCACCCCGATGGGGATTCGAACCGGGAATCCCTAGCGCTGAGAGGAGAACATGCTAACCACTAAACCACCGTGCCGCCCTAGAGAGAGAGTTCAAATGAAAAATCCAGCATCCTGTCTGTATTTGGAAATGTTGGACTGTCAGAGAGCGAAAGGTTGGAGGGCAGCCACCCAGCGTCTCGTTCTGTAGTTCTGCATGAGTTCCACTCAGCACCTCTGTGTACGTTTAAGAGCATGACGTTTATTTTCACTACACTGGGTAATCCCTGAGAGATCAGGCCTAAAATAGGCATGTACTCGCTCGCAGGTACCGCAGTCTCAGAGCTCAGAGTTTACACTAATCGCTGAGCCCACTTCAGAGGAGGGAGTGTGTTTAAAAACCCCGGGCATCTGTTCGTTTCCAAATGAGCTCATTCATGCCTCTGTCTGCAGTATGAACGTAAGAAGCATGAGCTCGGAGAACGTGTCCGAAAAACATAATTAAATAAGAGTCACATCCTCTTTAGGATTCGACTTCGGTTTGCGTTCTAATATTATGAATATACAATAAATAAATAGATAGTTAAATCAATAGTTGCTGCTACCATGTAAAATGGATGGCAGTATTATTATACTACTATACATCTGTGTTTCATATTATACTGTATATTATATTATTATTGGTGGCACAGTGGCTTAGTGATTAGCATGTTCTCCTCTCAGCACTAGGAATTCCAGGTTCGAATCCCCATCTGGGTGAAGTTTCCATGTTCTCCCCATGTCCGCGTGGGTTTCCTCCGGGTTCTCCGGCTTCCTCCCACAGTCCAAAAACATGGATCAAGTCAATTGAGTTCTCCCAATTGCCCCATATAGAGTGTGTTTGTGTGTGTGAGTGTATGTCCAGTGATAGATTGGTGTCCTGTCCTGGGTGTATCTGCCCAGCACCCGAAACGTTCTCCCCTGGATGGGCATGGGGAACCATCCCCCCCGTGACCCTAATAGAGGATAAAGCGAAAGATAATGAATGAATGAATAATAATATTATTATTATTTCCATCCATCCATTATCTTCTGCTTTATACTGTACTAGGGTCACGGGGTTGGGGGGGTGGGTGGTTCCCCATACCCATCCAGGGGAGAACGTTTCGGGCCAGTCTATGGTTGGGCACACACTCACTCACACAGACACACTCTATATGGGGCAATTTGAAGAATCCATCCATCCATCCATCCATCCATTATCTTCCGCTTTATCCTCTATTAGGGTCGCGGGGGAGGGGGGGGGTTCCCCATGCCCATCCAGAGGAGAACGTTTCGGGTGCTGGGCAGATACACCCAGGACAGGACGCCAATCTATCCCTGGACACACACTCACTCACACAGACACACTCTATATGGGACAATTTGGAGAACTCAATTGACTTGATCCATGTTTTTGGACTGTGGGAGGAAACCGGAGAACCCGGAGGAAACCCATGTGGACACAGGGAGAACATGGAAACTCCACCCAGATTGGGACTCGAAACCGGGAATCCCCATCACTGAGGCGAACATCAACTGTCAACAATATTTGTACTTAAAATCTCTATAATCCTTCTTTCGTAGTGATTACCACGTTCTCCTCTCAGCGCTTGGGTTCAAGGTTCGAATCCAAATCTGGGTGGATTTTCCATGTTCTCCCCGTGTCCGTGTGGGTTTCCTCCGGGTTCTTCCTCCCACAGTCCAAAAACATGGATCAAGGTCAATTGAACTCTCCAAATTGCCCCATATAGAGTGTGTCTGTGTGTGAGCCCAGTAATAGTTTGGCGCCCTGTCCTGAGTGTATCTGTCCAGCGCCCGAAACGTTCTCCCCTGGTTGGGCATGGAGAACCTCCCCCCTCCCCCCATCTGCACATAGTTTGAACCTCTTTTGGATCGACGTTAATAAAAATACAGCGGAACCACAGCTTCAACTCTTGTACTTCTCAATCAGCTGGTATTATTTATTAATATTCATAAAAAGACGTCTGTCCTCCACACAGCCGAGCCGGGTGCTTTGTTTTCGTCTGTTTTGGGATAAATTTATGGGAGAACCTCGCCGTTTTGAGAGCTCTACGCCTCTCCTCAGTACCAAGTTCATTCCTGTGGTGTAAGGCAAGAGCAAGCTAAACACAGAACCCATTCCAGGCTCTCAGTTCATTCGAAATGTGTCACATTCCTGGAGGAAACAAGAGATGGATCATCGAGCGCCCGAGGGAGAAGGATATATGAGACGAGAGAGACATATGGAGCTGCTTTGGCCTGAGATTTGATGCTTCAAAAAACTTTTTTTACGGTAAGGCCACCTCCTGAGGTATTTCAAGAGCAATTAAAGGTGGAAAATGTGCACAGTCGTGAGAAACTACAGGATGCCGCTGCATATGTATGCCTGTGTAGACGTCTCCAAACAATTGATGAAGAATATGGCTCTCTATGGGGCGGTGGTCTAGTGGTTGGCCCACCCCAATCTGGGTGGAGTTTCCATGTTCTCCTCGTGTCTGCGTGGGTTTCCTCCGGGTTCTCCGGTTTCCTCCCACAGTCTAAAAACATGGATCAAGGTCACTTGAGTTATCCAAATTGCCCCATATAGAGTGTGTGTGGGTGAGTGAGTGTGTGTCCAGTGATAGATTGGCGTCCTGTCCTGGGTGTATCTGCCCAGCGCCCGAAATGTTCTCCCCTGGATGGGCATGGGGAACCCCCCCCCCCGCGACCCAAGTAGAGGATAAAACGGAAGATGATGGATGGCTCTATATGGGATGGCACGGTGGTCAGCATGTTCTCCTCTCAGCACTAGGGATTCCCGGTTCCAATCCCAATCTGGGTGGAGTTTCCATGTTCTCCTCGTGTCTGCGTGGGTTTCCTCTGGGTTCTCTCAAAAAACAAACAAACAAAAAAACATGGATCAAGATCAATTGAATTCTCCAAATTGCCCCATATAGAGTGTGTTTGTGTGAGTGAGTGACCAGTGACAGATTTGCGCCCTGTCCTGGGTGTATCTGCCCAGCGCCCGATACGTTCTCCCCTGGATGGGCATGGGGAACCCCCCCCCTACCCTAATAGAGGATAAAGCAGAAGATAATGAATGGATGGCTCTATATAGGTTGGCACACTAGGGATTCCCGGTTCGAATCCCAATCTGGGTGGAGTTTCCATGTTCTCCCCGTGTCTGCATAGATTCCAACCGGGTTCTCCAGTTTCCAAACACAGTCCAAAAAACATGGATCAAGATCAATTGAATTCTCCAAATTGCCCCATATAGAGTGTGTTTGTGTGAGTGAGTGACCAGTGATAGATTTGCGCCCTGTCCTGGGTGTATCTGCCCAGCGCCCGAAACGTTCTCCCTTGGATGAGTAATGGGGGAACCCCCCCCCCCCACTCTATATGGATGGCTCTATATGTGTGCGCTAAAACAGACTAGCTGAATGCTAAGCTACAAGACTGAGGGCCTGAAGTTTATTGAACATATTAAACCAACATCGTGGGATAAAGACACCCTTTAATACATTACAACGTTTTCCTGAGAGCTTTAAAGCACCAAGAACTTCATGACTCAGCATAAATCACATGCTAACGGCACATGCTTTGCTTTGTGATTGTCAAAATGTCCTTATTTGGACAAATAGCCAGCAGCTTTGCTGTCCATACGTTCCACAGTACTTAAGGCTCTGTTGCAGTCAATAAAGGTGCACCAGCGACACCTACAGGGCTGATTTCTCCTCTTATATTTGGAGATTGCAGAGTTATAGTAATAACGACTTGATTAAAGGTGAATTTTATGTACAGAGTGTGATTTTAAAATGACTGGGCACAGTGCAGATCATTGTATCAACTCTTGAGGCAGCATTACATGTACAAATGTATTGGGACGCACCTTTTAAATCAATGAATTTAGGTATTTTATTTATTCCAATTACTAAACTGAATTATGAGGTTGAGGTAGCTATGAGGTTGGCCCTGTGTGCTTCCAAATTTGAGGAAAGCCCTTTTCTGTTCTTGCAAAACTGTGCATTGGATGCAAATTCTCCAAATTGCACCATATAGAATGTGTTTGAGTGTCTGTGTGAGTGAGTGTGTGTCCAGTGATGGATTGGCGTCCTGTCTTGGGTGTGTCTGCCCAGCGCCCGAAATGTTCTCCCCTGGATGGGCATGGGGAACCACCCTGAGACCCTATTAGAGGATAAAGCAGAAGATAATGGATGAATGGATGGACTTACAAATGAGAGAACATCACAAGTCAATTGGCACCCAGGACAGGACGCCAATCTATCACTGGGCACACACTCACTCACAAAGACACACTTTATATGGGGCATTTTGGAGAATTCCATTGACCTTGATCCATGTTTTTGGACTGTGGGAGGAAACCGGAGAACCCGGAGGAAACCCAAGCAGACACGAGGAGAACATGGAAACTCCAGAACATGGAACTGGGAATCCCTAGCGCTGAGAGGAGAACATGCTAACCACTAAGCCACCGTGCTGCCTACTCATCTCATCTTCTGCCAAATCCTATACTAGTGTCGCAGGAGGGTTCTCAATGTATCCATGAAAGAATGTTTGGGGCGATGGGCAGATGCACCCAGGACAGGTCGCCAATTCATCACTGGGCACGCATACATATAGACTCTATAGGGGCAATTTATAGCAGCCAACGTACCTTAAATCCATGTTTTAAGATTGTGGGAGGAAACTAAAAATTGGAGAACTCAGAGAAAATCCACAAAGACACAGAACCTAAAAAGAGGAACAAGATTCAACCACCCCAGTGCCGAGAGAGAGTTGTGGTAGCCATTGCGCCACCATGCTGTCCGGAAAAAAAACATTTGGAAGTAAAATATGTAAAAATGCAATTCATTTTAAAATAAGCAGGCGGCACGGTGGCTTAGCATGTTCTCCTCTCAGTGCTAGGGATTCCTGGTTCCTGGTGGGTTTCCTCCGGGTTCTCCGGTTTCCTCCCACAGTCCAAAAACATAGATCAAGGTCAATTGAATTCTCCAAATTGCCCCATATAGAGTGTGTCTGTGTGAATGAGTGTGTGTCCAGAGATAGATTGGCGCCCTGTGCAAGGTGTATCTGCCCAGCGCCCGAAATGTTCTCCCCTGGATGGGCATGGGGAACCCCCCCCCCGCGACCCTAATAGAGGATAAAGCGGAAGATAATTATTGTATTTTAAAATAAGTAGTAACTCACGCTTCGGGTATGGAACGATTGTTTTTCAGCAATCCCTATATAATAAAAACAAATTATAATAAAAAATAATAAAAAGTATGTAGATCATCCACAGAAGCCGAGATGCTCAAGCTGTGTTTGTCGAAACTCCTTTTATTTTTCAGGGAATACAAAAAATACTTTAGTGACCAGATAAATATTTTACATACAGCATCATTAATTCGTTATTATTGTGACCTCTTCAGTCAGAAAGCCCTAAAATCTAGACCAACTGAAGGAGCCACTTTTTCTTTTTCTTCTGCTTCACTGAAAGACACCACATATTAACCACATATCGCAATATCTTCATTACATTTATTAGTAAGGACAACTAAAACCCTTCATACACAAGTGGTTCACTCCCGGAAACACGGTCTCCGACCCAGACGATATCATGACAATCGATGCGTCAGTCGGGTGACGACTTGCAGCAAATGAAACGGTTACACAGCTATGAGGAGCGGGCCTGACGGGTCACTTCGCACCGTCAGCCCAGTCTTTCTTTTAGTCTGATGATATCGATAGAAGGAAGGTGTGTGTGGAATGCAGTGTGTAGTGTAAATAGAAAGTCAGTGGTGTAGGGGGGGGGTCACACAGTAAGATTACCAGGCAGTAAAGCATCCTATTGACTTATGAGCATCAGGAATTACATTCGCCGAGCACTTTATTATGAACACCGACACCCTTAGTACACATTTATGTATTTATCTGATGAGCCAATCACGTGGCGGCATGTTAAAATGGGAGAAAACTTGGTTTATAGGTCAGGCGATTTTGACTGCGCCATTATTGGTGGTGCCATTGGTGGTGTTTCCATACTGCCAACCCTTCCATTGGCGTCAATCAAAAGTAATGCAATAATTATAATTAATGTAAATACACTTTTGGGACTGAAATGAATTTAAGATCGATGGAGAAATGGCTGTATCAAATGAGCCCACCAAAAAAAAAAAAAAAAAAACTTTAATGGGATGGGCTACAACAGCCACCTAATATTAGTATATCGTTCCTAATAAAGTGCTCGGTATATGAACCCAAGCTTCAGAACTACACTTTTACAATGACCACACTGATCCAGGCCCATATTTTTTTCAGGTTCTAGCACGTCCCAAAGTGCAATACCCCCCCTCCCCCAACCCACCCTCCGGCCCCCCTCCCCCTCCATAGATCCGACAGTATAAGGCACTAATATACAACGCAGTCCATAAATTGCAAAAGTGGGCTATTGCGGTTCGATACACGATATATATATGGTTGAAGTGCCACAATCCTCACTACATACAGAACGACTATATTTTCACTTGAGTGGAAACCACGAATGTCTACCGAGTTCACAGAAAGCATTGCACTTGGGTTATTTGCAGACGGCGTACGTGGGATCGGCGCGCTACACGAGTGGCCTCGAAGTTCCCAATAGGACGTATGTACATCTATGCGGGTCACGTGGCGCACACGAGCTGGTGTACGCGGTGTACGACGGACCGCACGTGCCGGGTGAGGAGAGGTGGCTATACTGTGAGTGGTCATGTTTGAGGTATTCATGAAGAAGTGAGTAGAGCCACAACGATATCTGCTTTTTGTTCCACTGTAATGCTTTTGGTGAAGAGCTTTAGTCACTGGCTTATCCATAAATAAAATACATACGCACTTTACACCTAGAGTTTTAATAAAGCTTCTATCTAATAAACACGCTCGGTTTCGGAGCTTGGCGATATGTATACGTTGTGTAGCGCTCAAGGCGACCACACGCAAGCTCCGGCAACAGAATCCGTAGAAAAAGCTGATGAACGGACCGTTCTTCCCATGCGCCACTGCTTTCCGGTGCACTTGGAAAACCTCCGTAATGATGGTTGGTACTATGAGACTCATGGGAAGGTATTTTCGGGCATTCACGCCGTGTGTGGAATCACACGGGAGGACTCTCCATCAATACATGGCAGTAAACCGAAACAAATGCAATAAGCCCTATAGATAGGGCAACCAGCCTCAGCTGAAAATACAACACTCACGTGGAGCAAGAGGGGCAAATTTGTACCTCGCCGCTTGGATCGACGTCCTCTAACTGCCCCAAATGGCAATTAATAGGTTATTAATACACTCTGTTTCATATGCTGTGTGTGTGTGTGTGTGTGTGTGTGTGTGTGTGTGTGTGTGTGGACAGATCTGGTTCAGCTCTGATCCTCGCGCAGCTCGCTGGGCAGGAATTTGTACTGCTGCTGTCGGATGTGCGCCAGCTTCTTCCGAGCCTCCTCCAGCTCACGCTCCTTCCTCAGCATTTCCTCCTGAGCGGCGATAATCTGAGAAAAGAGGAGGCGCAAGTCAGACAACTGATCTGCTACTAAAGGAGTAAAAAAATAACCAACCCAGGGTCCAAATAATCCAAATATACTGCAGGCTCTGGATGATCACCTGCACCTCCATTTTCTCTTTAGCTCTCTTTGTATTGTGTTAGTTTTAGGAAAAATTCCAATCCCAATCTGGGTGGAGTTCCTATGTTCTCCCCGTGTCGGCGTGGGTTTCCTCCGGGTTCTCCGGTTTCCTCCCACAGTCCAAAAACATGGAAGGTCAATGGAATGCTCCAAATTGCCCCATGTAGAGTGTGTGTGTGTGAGTGAGTGTGTGCCCAGTGATAGATTGGCGTCCTGTCCTGGGTGTATCTGCCCAGCGCCCGAAACGTTCTCCCCTGGATGGGCATGGGGACAACCCTAGTAGAGGATAAAGCGGAAGATAATGGATGGATGGACTTACAAATGAGAGAACACCACAGTTCATGTACGTTTTATATTTAGTCATTTCAGTTGTTATGGAAAAAACAGCTACACTGTAGAATAATTATCCATCCATTATCTCCCGCTTTATCCTCTATTAGGGTCGCGGGGGGGGGGTTCCCCATGCCCATCCAGGGGAGAATGTTTCGGGCGCTGGGCAGATACACCCAGGACAGGACGCCAATCTATCACTGGACACCCACTCACTCACACAAACACACTCCATATGGGGCAATTTGGAGAACTCAATTGACTTGCTCCATGTGGGAGGAAACCGGAGAACCCGGAGGAAATCCACATGGACACGGGGAGAACATGGAAACTCCACCCAGATTGGGATTCGAACCGGGAATCCCTAGTGCTGAGAGGCAAACGTGCTAACCACTAAACCACCGTGCCGCCCCAGAAACATCCAACAATACCCCAAAAATCCCCTAATGAGACCATGAAACGCCTCGTAATCTCTCACTTGAGCAATTCCACCAACAAACTTGGTCTTGACAACCACGCTGTCATCCTCGGCTTTGTCGAACGCTGCTTTCTGAGCCGCCTTCACCAGGTTATCAGAGGCTCTCTTCACCGCGTTCCCGGCAGTCTGTGAACGTAAACATGACCTTTTTACTGACGCATATCCAGCATTATGAGCATCAGCATCATCAGCACCGACTCGGAGTAGTTTCTCTGTAACACAGTGCTTCTCAAATAGTGGGGCGCGCCCCCCTGGGGGGGGCGCATAACAAAATATCACAGAGCAAGTAATATTAAGTGTACTGAACAAACCCTCAACAGACAACATGGAAAAATATTTAACAGAGACGAGGAGAGAAAGACAGAGAGAGACGGAGACAATGAGACAAACAAAAGTCAACCGAAAACTAAAACGAAGAAAGAGTATGAAGCGCTTGGTTACACTGTAACTAAAGGTGGGAGACGAAGAAAGTGTCTTAAAATGTTGGCAGAGGACAGCGTGAAGCCAAATAAATGAAGGCGTCAATTAAAGACATGACACCCCGATCAAATAAAGACATTACACCCCGATCAATTAAAGACATTACACCCCGATCAATTAAAGACATTACACCCCGATCAATTAAAGACATTACACCCCGATCAATTAAAGACATTACACCCCGATCAATTAGACATGACACCCCGATCAAATAAAGACATTACACCCCGATCAATTAAAGACATTACACCCCCATCAATTAAAGACATTACACCCCGATCAATTAAAGACATTACACCCCGATCAATTAAAGACATTACACCCCGATCAATTAAAGACATTACACCCCGATCAATTAAAGACATTACACCCCGATCAATTAGACATGACACCCCGATCAAATAAAGACATTACACCCCGATCAATTAAAGACATTACACCCCGATCAATTAAAGACATTACACCCCGATCAATTAAAGACATTACACCCCGATCAATTAAAGACATTACACCCCGATCAATTAAAGACATTACACCCCGATCAATTAAAGACATTACACCCCGATCAATTAGACATGACACCCCGATCAATTAAAGACATTACACCCCAATCAATTAAAGACATGACACCCCGATCAATTAAAGACATGACACCCCGATCAATTAAAGACATTACACCCCAATCAATTAAAGACATTACACTCCAATCAATTAAAGACATGACACCCCAATCAATTAAAGACATTACACCCCAATCAATTAAAGACATTACACCCCGATCAATTAAAGACATTACACCCCGATCAATTAAAGACATTACACCCCCATCAATTAAAGACATTATACCCCGATCAATTAAAGACATTACACCCCGATCAATTAAAGACATTACACCCCCATCAATTAAAGACATTATACCCCGATCAATTAAAGACATGACACCCCGATCAATTAAAGACATTACACCCCCATCAATTAAAGACATGACACCCCGATCAATTAAAGACATTACACCCCGATCAATTAAAGACATGACACCCCGATCAATTAAAGACATTACACCCCGATCAATTAAAGACATGACACCCCGATCAATTAAAGACATTACACCCCGATCAATTAAAGATATTACACCCCGATCAATTAAAGACATTACACCCCGATCAATTAAAGACATTACACCCCCATCAATTAAAGACATTACACCCCGATCAATTAAAGACATTACACCCCCATCAATTAAAGACATTACACCCCCATCAATTAAAGACATTATACCCCGATCAATTAAAGACATTACACCCCAATCAATTAAAGACATTACACCCCGATCAATTAAAGACATTACACCCCAATCAATTAAAGACATTACACCCCGATCAATTAAAGACATTACAGACAAGCTACTTCAGAAAAGCTGTGCTGCAGAACGGGTGCGTTGGAGACATCAGTTCTGTCTTCATTATTTTGATTAAAAAAATGTTGCTGATGAATTAGAATTTATTAATATTTATTGATTTTATTTAATTTCATTTTCAGTATCAAAAATGTTCAAAAATGTTTCTGGTTTAAATCAGGATTTCATTCGTTTCTGTTACAAACTACAAAACAAAGTAAATTAAATGATTCTTTGTTCTACGTCTTTAAAAGAGGTGTACTTATAACAAATTTATAGACAAATCATACTACAGTGGTCGTAGTGGACGGGGGGGGGGGGGGGGGGGGGGGGGGTGAGGTGAGTGTGCATGTGGGGGGGGGGCGCAAAATGTTTTCTTTTTCCTAGGGGGGGGCTTAACAGAAAATAATTGAGAATCACTGCTGTAACATAAAACCTCGCTCTGATTTCCGAGGATCATAAAGTAACTGCAGATATTTGCCCGTCATTGCAAAGCTCGCACCTGGAGCCTCCGCATGGCCTCGGAATCGTGATCCGCCTTGACCTTGCAGGCCACCAGCAGCTGAGCGGTGGAGGCAGCCACTTGTTTGGCCGACGAGATGAGCTTCTCCTCGCTGGCGTGGCCTTGAACCGAGGCGTTAGCCGCCTCACACAGGTTACTGGTGGCGACTGCTACCATACGAGCCTGAAGCCACAGACACAGAGACAGTGTTACGTAATAAAGGTATAAAGAGGATGTTTATACCAATGGGCTGGAACTTTAGGTCAAAGCTGAGAAAGACACCCATGTGGCGCCCTCTGTGGCAAAAATCTGTTAGTACACACACATTGTAAAATCGACTTATTTATGAATTGAGGCAAATGCAAACGCAATGTCGATCATAACACACACACAGTCAGAGGGTTTAATATGACTTAAGTTCAGCTTAAACTAGTCTGACTCATTGAATTCTGAGGTTTTATTTAGTCTAGTACACAGGTGAAGTTTCCAGCCATACATTTTAGACACCTACCATCCCACCTACAGAACTTCGAAGCATGAGTGTATAATTATTACGGTCCTATCATACACCCATGATGCTCATTGTTATCTCAAACCCCACCAACACTTATTATTCATCCATTATCTTCCACTTTATCCTCTATTAGGGTCGTGGGGTGGGTTCCCCATGCCCATCCAGGGGAGAATGTTTTGGCGCCGGGCAGATACACCCAGGACAGGACGCCTATTTATTGCTAGGCACACACTAATTCACACACTCACACAAAAAACACACTCTATATGGGGCAATTTGGAGCATTCAGCTGACCTTGAATCCATGTTCTTGGACTGTGGGACACGGGGAGAACATGGAAACTCCACCAGGATTGGGATGGTACCTGGAATCAATCGCTGGGCACACTCACTCACACAGACACACTCTATATGGGGCAATTTGGAGCATTCAATTCACCTTGAATGCATGTTTTTGGACTGTGGGAGGAAACTGGAGATACCACACTAAGCCACCGTGCCGCCTATATATATATATATATATATATATATATATATATATATATATATATATATATATATATTTATATATATATACACACACATATATATATATATATATATATATATATACACACACACATATATATATATATATAGATATATCTATATATATATATAATATATATATATATATATATATATATATATTATATATATATATATATATATTTATATATATATTAATTTATTACTGTATACTTATGAAGGTGCATAATATACTCACAGCTGATATGAGACCTTGGGACCACTGACCGTCATCAATTGCGTTGGCCGGGACGGAGCCCACCTGGTAAAGCAAACACAGGCAGGTAGTGCATGAATGGGCTCGTTACCATAGCGACGCTGACATCAGATTGTGTTGTGCATGGAGGAATTTGACTAAACAAACGACAAGTCAACAAACCCCCTCACCTTGCCCTGAGCCACCAGTTCTCGCTGCGCAGCCGACGCCGCCTTCACCAGGGCGCTGGTGGCAGCTGCTATGGACTTGGCTGCTTCCAGAATCTGCTCCTCAAAGTCCAGGGACTCATCGGCTTGCTGGGAACAAAACGGCACATTATTACATACCGCGGCGTTTTGAAACCCCGAGACCTGAGCTTGAGAACGTGCTGATGTCCAGGTGTTCATGTGGGACAGTGGTTCTCAAACTGTGGAACGCAAAGTAGCACAAAGTGGTACAGATAGTGGTATGGATATATACAGAGCCACCCATCCATCCATAACCTTCTGCTTTATTTTCTATTAGGGTCCCGGGGGGGTTCCCCATGCCCATCCAGGGGTGAACGTTTCCGGGCGCTGGGCAGATACACCCAGGACAGGATGCCAATCTATCGCTGGGCACACACTCACTCACACACACACACTCTATATGGGGCAATTTAGTGCATTCATTTCACCATGAATCCATGTTTTTGGCCTGTGTCCAAATCAGTCATTCATTCATTATCTCCCGCTTTATCCTCTTTTAGGGTCACGGTGGGGGGTTCCCCATGCCCATCCAGGGGAGAACGTTTCGGGCGCTGGGCAGATACACCCAGGACAGGGCACCAATCTATTGCTGGGCACACACTCACTCACACAGACACACTCTATAAGGGGCAATTTGGAGAACTCAATTGACCTTGATTCATGTTTTTGGACTGAACGCGAGGAAACCCCCATGAACACGGGGAGAACATGGAAACTCCATCCAGATTGGGATTCCAACTGGGAATCCCTAGCACAATCCATGGCTGGGCACACACTCACTCACACAGACACACTCTATATGGGGCAATTTGGAGAATTCAATTGACTTGATCCATGTTTTTGGACTGTGGGAGGAGACCGGAGAACCCGGAGGAAACCCACGCGGACACGGGGAGAACATGGAAACTCCACCCAGATTGGTATTCCAATTGGGAATCCCTAGCGCTGAGAGGAGAACATACAAACCACTAAGCCACCCCTGCTTTAATATACACCGCCCCTGCTTTAATATACACCTCACACCTAATGGATGCTTCCCATATGACGTTCCGTGACGACAAACACAGGTGGTACTTGGAAGTTTGGGGTTGATGATGGATGTTACTTGGTGGGAAAAGTTTGAGAACCACTGATGTACGATGTTAAGAGACGATGAGTCCAGATCAAGGCAGCCTGGGGTTATTGGATGAACTCCACCATTCATCTGTCATACATGTGTTCATTAGTTGGGTGACACCTGGTGGCACTAGGGAGCAATTACACCGTCCTTTCAGTCCCGAATTGCCCCATGCGGCTAAGCTAACAGAGTGAAGCGCCCTGCGAATGAATTTGTGGTGACAGATCTGGAACCAGCACACATGCCGGGGTATCAAGCACACACTCCGTCGGACGCACAGAACACAGAGTCTGGAGACAGAGCGGGACACTGTAGGAATATGTTTGATATATAGTTGGACTGAATAACAACCTAATATATCAAACATATCAGACAGAGCCCTGCAGCCAAGGCTTCCAGGTCTAGCTGACCTCTAGAGCATGG
>JAFMOC010000145.1:1210000-1242500 GCA_019802505.1 Corydoras sp. C115 | reverse complement strand
GCATGCTCACGCAAATCTGCAGTCATAGATGGTTACGCAAGTCTGCAGATGTGCATGATAACGCCGGCCTGCAGTCGTGCATGTTTAAGGATGACCTGCAGACACGCATGCTTACACAAATCTGCAGTCATACATGCTCACCAAATCTGCAGCCGTTCATGATAACGCAGGACTGCAGCCGTGCATGTCAAAGGATGACCTGCAGACGTGTATGCTTACGTGGACATGCATGCTTATGCAGGCCCTGAAGTATTGCATTCTTACGCAAATCTGCAGTCATACGTGGTTACGCAAACCTGCAGATGTGCATGATAACGCAGGCCTGCAGCCGTGCATGTCAAAGGATGACCTGCAGACGTGTATGCTTACGTGGACATGCATGCTTATGCAGGCCCTGAAGTAGTGCATTCTTACGCAAATCTGCAGTCATACGTGGTTACGCAAACCTGCAGATGTGCATGATAACGCAGGCCTGCAGCCGTGCATGTCAAAGGATGACCTGCAGACGTGTATGCTTACGTGGACATGCATGCTTATGCAGGCCCTGAAGTAGTGCATTCTTACGCAAATCTGCAGTCATACGTGGTTACGCAAACCTGCAGATGTGCATGATAACGCAGGCCTGCAGTTGTGCATGTTTAAAGATGACCTGCAGTCTTGCATGCTTGCATAGGCATGCATGCTTACGCAAATCTGCAGTCATACCTGGTTACTCAAACCTGCAGACGTGCATGATAACAGGCCTGCAGTCGTGCATGTCAATGGATGACCTGCAGACGTGTATGCTTACGTAGAAACGCATGCTTATGCAGGCCCTGAAGTAGTGCATTCTTGCGCAAATCTGCAGTCATACATGGTTACGCAAACCTGCAGATGTGCATTATATCTATATATGGAATTATTAAAACTAATCAACTTTTCCATGATATTCTAATTTTTTGGGTCGGTTTGTTCCTCAGCAACAGATTAAGCTACCAGAGAACTATTTGTGCTTGTGAAACCAAATAAATGATGGAATGAACTTTGGCAGGTGCCTGCAAACAAATATTGACCATAACACACCAACTTTATTGTTCTAAAGTTCCAATACAGTGGGATCATTTTTGCCCCTAGATACCCTCCTGTGTGTGGTACTGGTTTGAATGAAAATGGACATCCTGCATGTGTGTGTGTGTGTGTGTGTGTGTTTTTTTTTACCTTTCATGGTTTCAGCAGTCAGGATGAGCTCGGTAACCGTGCTGGCCACCTTCTTCGACAGTGCGGCCAGCTCCTGTCTATGTTCTGCTGTTGGCTTCTGCAGAACCTGGACACAGAAGAGTCATTTAGTTGGTGATATTGTCATCTGTAATAATTAATCTCTTGTCATTTTGCTGATTAAAGGTGATTAAAGGCAAATCTGCAAAGATACATGATTACGCAGCCCTGCAGACATGCAAGCTTACGCAGACTTGTATGTTTACTCAGACCTGCAGAGTGCAGGCCCTGCATTCTTATGCTGAGCTGCAGTCGTGCATTCTTATGTAGCTCTTCATTGGACATGGTTACACAGACCTGCAGAGGTTCATGCTACACAGGCCTGCAGACATGCATGCTTCCGCAAATCTGCAGACGTGCATGCTACGCAGACCTGCGGTCATCTACAGTATGCTTCTGCAGTCGTGCTTTCTTATGTACGTAGATCTGCAGTCGTGCATGCTTATGTAGATCTGCAGTTGTGCATTCTTATGTACGTGAATCTGCAGTCATGCATTCTTATGTACGTAGATCTGCAGTCGTGCATGCATATGTAGATCTGCAGTTGTGCATTCTTATACGTAGATCTGCAGTCATGCATTCTTATACGTAGATCTGCAGTCGTGCATGCTTATGTAGATCTGCAGTCATGCATGCATATGTAGATCTGCAGTTGTGCATGCATATGTAGATCTGCAGTTGTGCATTCTTATGTACGTAGATCTGCAGTCGTGCATGCTTATGTAGATCTGCAGTCATGCATTCTTATGTACGTAGATCTGCAGTCGTGCATTCTTATACGTAGATCTGCAGTCGTGCATGCTTATGTAGATCTGCAGTCATGCATGCATATGTAGATCTGCAGTTGTGCATGCATATGTAGATCTGCAGTTGTGCATTCTTATGTACGTAGATCTGCAGTCGTGCATGCTTATGTAGATCTGCAGTCATGCATTCTTATGTATGTAGATCTGCAGTCATGCATTCTTATACGTAGATCTGCAGTCGTGCATGCTTATGTAGATCTGCAGTCATGCATGCATATTTAGATCTGCAGTTGTGCATGCATATGTAGATCTGCAGTTGTGCATTCTTATGTACGTAGATCTGCAGTCGTGCATGCTTATGTAGATCTGCAGTCGTGCATGCTTATGTAGATCTGCAGTCATGCATTCTTATGTATGTAGATCTGCAGTCGTGCATGCTAATGTAGATCTGCAGTCGTGCATTCTTATGTACGTAGATCTGCAGTCGTGCATTCTTATGTACGTAGATCTGCAGTTGTGCATGCTTATGTAGATCTGCAGTCGTGCATTCTTATGTACGTAGATCTGCAGTCGTGCATGCTTATGTAGATCTGCAGTCGTGCATTCTTATGTACATAGATCTGCAGTCATGCATGCTTATGTAGATCTGCAGTCGTGCATTATTATGTACGTATATCTGAAGTCGTGCATGCTTATGTAGATCTGCAGTCATGCATGCTTATGTAGATCTGCAGTCGTGCATTCTTATGTACGTAGATCTGCAGTCGTGCATGCTTATGTAGATCTGCAGTCGTGCATGCTTATGTAGATCTGCAGTCGTGCATGCCATGCAGGCCTGCAGTCAAGCATGCTTCTGCAAGCCCTGCAGTCGCCCATTCTTATGTAGATCTGTAGTCGAGCAAGCTTATGCAGGTCTGCAGTCATACACGCTCACGCAAATCTGCATACGTGCATGCTTATGCAGACCTGCAGATGTGCATGCTTACGCAAATCTGCAGTCATGCATGTCTAAGGATGACCTGCAGACGTGCATGATATCTCAGGCCTGCAGTCGTGCATGTCTGAGGAGGACCTGCAGACGTGCATGATATCTCAGGCCTGCAGTCGTGCATGTCTGAGGAGGACCTGCAGACGTGCATGATATCTCAGGCCTGCAGTCGTGCATGTCTGAGGATGACCTGCAGACGTGCATGATATCTCAGGCCTGCAGTCGTGCATGTCTACGGATGACCTGCAGACGTGCATGTCTGAGGATGACCTGCAGACGTGCATGATATCTCAGGCCTGCAGTCGTGCATGTCTGCGGATGACCTGCAGACGTGCATGATATCTCAGGCCTGCAGTCGTGCATGTCTGCGGATGACCTGCAGACGTGCATGATATCTCAGGCCTGCAGTCGTGCATGTCTGAGGATGACCTGCAGACGTGCATGATATCTCAGGCCCGCAGTCGTGCATGTCTGAGGATGACCTGCAGACGTGCATGATATCTCAGGCCCGCAGTCGTGCATGTCTGAGGATGACCTGCAGACGTGCATGATATCTCAGGCCTGCAGTCGTGCATGTCTGAGGATGACCTGCAGATGAGTATGCTTACGTAGACATGCATGCTTATGCAGGCCTTGCAGTAGTGCATTCTTACGCAAATCTGCAGACGTGCATGCTTGCCCATAGACTTCTATTTATTTTACAGAGATTTCCCAAACCTTAACCCAAGTCTAACCACAACACCCAAGTGGTTGCCATGTCATTCAATATTACATTGTGAGGACCGAAATACAGACACGCATACAGAAAGACGGACATAGATGTCCACATGCAGAGACGTGCACACACACACACACACACACACTATAGAGGTACAGACATGTTTACTGACACACAGGCACCCACAGACACGTACCAATAGGACATGCTCGAGCAGGTCGATGTATCCAGTGGTGCACTCGATGCCGTAGAGCAGAGCTTTGTTCCTGACGTCGTCAGCGACCTCCTGGTGATACGCAGCTTCCTGAGGAGACAGACGGTGTTTACAGCGTCCACACAGACACTGCATGTCTCTCAACGAACCTCTAATCCACCGACTGCTGCTGCGTTCCACAGGAAAAAGCTACCGGAACCCGACCAATGGGCGGGAGGGCGCCATAGTTTAGCGTTCATTTAAACAACAAAGTAAACAAGAACACGTCAGTCATCAGTCTACAACAATTACAGCCAGGTTCACAAATACAGAACTTTGCCTTTAACCCCGACTGCATGACTTTGTACTATTGTTCTCTCAGTGGGCGGCACGTTCTCCTCTCAGCTCTAGGGATTCCCGGTTCCAATCCCCATCTGGGTGGAGTTTCCATGTTCTCCCCGTGTCCGCGTGGGTTTCCTCCAGGTTCTCTGGTTTCCTCCCACAGTCCAAAAAACATGGATGAAGGTCATTTGAATTCTCCAAATTGCCCCATATAGAGTGTGTGTGTGTAAGTGACTGTGTGCTCAGTGATAGATTGGCGCCCTGTCCTGGGTGTATCTGCCCAGCGCCTGAATCGTTCTCCACTGGATGGACATAGGGAACCCCTCCCAAGACCCTAATAGAGGATAAAGCTGAAGATAATGGATGGAACGGTACGTGGTTTAGTGGTTAGCAGGTTCTCCTCTCAGCGCTGGGGATTCCCGGTTCGAATCCCAATCTGGATGGAGTTTCTATGTTCTCCCCGTGTCTGCGTGGGTTTCCTCTGGGTTCTCCGGTTTCCTCCCACAGTCCAAAAACATGGATCAAGGTCATTTGAATTCTCCAAATTGCCCCATATAGAGTGTGTCTGTGTGAGTGAGTGTGATAGATTGGCGCTCTGTCCTGGGTGTATCTCCCCAACGCCTGAAACGTTCTCCCCTGGATGGGCATGGGGAACCCCCCCCGCGACCCTAATAGAGGATAAATAATGGATGATAATGCGGAAGATAATGGATGGATGGATAAAACATGGATCAAGGTGAATTGAATTCTCCAAATTGCCCCATATAGAGTGTGTTTGTGTGAGTGAGTGTGTGTCCAGTGATAGATTGGTGTCCTGTCCTGGGTGTATCTCCCCAACGCCCAAGACGTTCTCCCCTGGATGGGCATGGGGAACCCCCCGCGACCCTAATAGAGGATAAAGTGGAAGATAATGGATGGATGTTCTCTCAGTTCTTGTCATAGTAAAATTCGTGCCTCTTATATCATTATGAGGCAGACATGCTTCCCCCAGTGTTCCAGTGTTCCGGCTGTTCAGCACTGTTCTAACGATTCTGGACTGATTATAATGAGAGAAAACTTGGACCCAGGTGGAAACCCCCCGAACTTTTCCTTTAATCCCGTCTGCTTGAAGTACAAGCTCTGAATGTCAGTGTCTGCTCACTGACGATTGAGGGGGTTGGACTGTAAGTGGCGTACACTTCATCGGTTCCAGACTTGCTGCTCACTCAGGCGGCTTGTTAATAGATGCGTGTGGGTGGATGTGTGCCGAAAACCAAGCCGCCGTTTCTTTCGGCGGTATATTTAGCGCGGGGAGCTGAAGCGGAACACACCGTGACCTTGAGAAGACCGTGAGCCGGGACGGGTTCTCGAGTGGGAGTGATGGGCGAGCCGCTGAGGTGGGGTGGGGTGGAGTGGGGGGGATGGCGGGATGCAGGTTAGCACCTTGCAGGTGAGCAGCATGTCGGCGATGACTTTGCGGCTCAGGTTGGCCGTGCTGATGACGTCCTCTTGTTGGGCCGAGTTCCCTGCCGCCACGGCTTTGGCCGTCGCCGTGGTGATGCCCTTGGTCATGCGGATGAGCTCCTCGGGTGAGGCGTATTTCTCTGGAGTGTCCTTGGACTGGAAAACCTGTAATGAGAGCAAACAACGGGATGAACAAACCTCAGATAACCTCCAGCAGTGGGATGAGATGTGGATCCAGAAGATTAAAGCCTTCAGGAGATCCAAGGACAAACCACTGGACCGTAAACCTTACTAAACCAAAAATATACTAAAATCTACTATAATACTTTAATGGGCGGCACGGTGGCTTAGTGGTTAGCATGTTCTCCTCTCAGTGCTGGGGATTCAGGTTCGAATCCCAATCTGGGTGGAGTTTCCATGTTCTCACCGTGTCCGTGTGGGTTTCCTCCGGCTTCTCCGGTTTCCTCCCACAGTCCAAAATCATGGATCAAGTCAATTGAGTTCTCCAAATTGCCCCATAGAAAGTGTATTTGTGTGTGTGTGTGTGCGTGTGTGCGTGTGCCCAGTGATAGATTGGTAGATGGGCATGGGCATTGGGGAACCCCCCCCGTGACCATATTAGAGGATAAAGCAGAAGATAAAGGATGGATGTTCTCCAGTTTTTCTTCTCTGATTAAGATGTTAGTGATGGCCAAATGTAAATAGCATGTTCTCCTCTCAGCACTAGGGATTCCCGGTTCAAATCCCAATCTGGGTGGAGTTTCCATGTTCTCCCCATGTCCGTGTGGGTTTCCTCCGGGTTCTCCGGTTTCCTCCCACAGTCCAAAAACATGGATCAAGTCAATTGAGTTCTCCAAATTGCCCCATAGAGAGTGTATTTGTGTGTGTGTGTGTGCCCAGTGATAGATTGGTAGATGAGCATGGGCATTGGGGAACCCCATTGGGGAACCCCCCCGTGACCATATTAGAGGATAAAGCAGAAGATAAAGGATGGATGTTCTCCAGTTTTTCTTCTCTGATTAAGATGTTAGTGATGGCCAAATGTAAATAGCATGTTCTCCTCTCAGCGCTAGGGATTCCCGGTTCGAATGCCAATCTGGTTGGAGTTTCCATGTTCTCCCCATGTCCGTGTGGGTTTCCTCCGGGTTCTCCGGTTTCCTCCCACAGTCCAAAAACATGGATCAAGTCAATTGAGTTCTCCAAATTGCCCCATATAGAGTGTGTCTGTGTGAGTGAGTGTGTGTCCAGTGATAGATTGGCACCCTGTCCTGGGTCTATCTACCCAGTCCCTGAAACGTTCTCCCCTGGATGGGCATGGGGAACCCCCCCCACGAACCTGGTAGCTCATGGTAGCTCAGTGGTTAGGGTGTTGGGCTATCAATCTGAAGGTTGTGGGTTCAAATCCCAGGTCCACTGAAGTTACCAGTGTGGGTCCTTGAGCAAGACCCTTAACCCTTATTGATCCAGGGATGTTGTGATGAACCCTGTGATCACCTTTGGATAAAAGCGTCCAATAAATGACCAAATGTAAATGTAAATGAACCTGGTAGAGGATAAAGCAGAAGATAATGGATGAATACAGCAGACTGTAGTGATGGTAAAACCTCAGGAATGATAAAGTAACAGTGTGTGTAGTGATTTTCGTCCTCAATCCCATTTTCCACGTTTTTTTAAAGTGTTAATTCTGACAGTTAAGACGCAAAACCAGATACATTTGGTTTTATTACAGATTCACTATAATAACCTACAGTCAGCTCCTGTTTAATGAACTCAATCGTGGCCTCCAGAGCCCTCGTCCCGCGAGTGGCTTCATCCTCCACCGCCTTCACCGTCTTCAGCAGAGACGTCACATTGGTCACCATCACCTGAAACCCAGAGACAGTGTTAAAGTGAAAGCTGCGATGTGTAAGATACGATTTTTTTTTTATGACTAAATAAGAAGTTTGGGAATGTTGATGTACAACCTCAACCACTCGGGTTTTTATCGTGACATCATCACGACTGGAAATATAAAATGAGATTCTCCCGCAGACAGCGGCAAACAGCTGTATGCAAACATTTCAGCCGAATAGCATGTTCTGGTGATTTGATTGGTTTAATGAGTTTTAGATTAAAATATGAGGTTTTTTTTAGTATGGAAATCATTATGAGGTAAAGGCTTGGCTTGAGAATAAGCATGGGACGAACAACTAAAGAAAAAAGACGAAATAACGAGAGTAAGAGAGAAAGAAGGGGAAATAAAAGAGATTAAAAAATAAAATAGAGAAACAAGAGAGAGAGAGAGAGAGCGAAAGAGAGAGCGAGAGAGCGAAAGAGAGATAGAAAGGGATAGAAACAGAGAGAGAGAGAGCCAGAGAAAGAGAGCAAGAGAGAAAAAGAGAGAGAGAGTGAGTGAGAGAGAGAGAGTGAGAAAGAGAGAGAAAGAGAGCGAGAGAAAGAGAGTGAGAGAGAAAAAGAGAGAGAGCGAGAGAAAGAGAGTGAGAAAGAGAGCGAGAGGGAGTGAGAGAAGGAGAGAGAGAGAGAGAGAGAAACAGAGAGAGAGAGAGCCAGAGAAAGAGCGCAAGAGAGAAAGAGAGAGAGAGTGAGTGAGAGAAGGATAGAGAGAGGGAGAGAGAGAGTGAGAAAGAGAGAGAGAAAGAGAGAGAGAGCGAGAGAGAGCGAGAGGGAGTGAGAGAAGGAGAGAGAGAGAGAGAGAGAGAGAAAAAGAGAGGGAGAGAGAGAGAGAGAGAGAAAAAGAGAGGGAGAGAGAGAGAGAGGGAGAGAGAGAGAGAGAGTGAGAGAGACAGAGAGAGAGAGAGACAGAAAGAGCGCAAGAGAGAAAAAGAGAGAGAGAGTGAGAGAAGGATAGAGAGAGGGAGAGAGAGAGAGTGAGAAAGAGAGAGAGAAAGAGAAAAAGAGAGAGAGCGAGAGGGAGTGAGAGAAGGAGAGAGAGAGAAAGCGAGAGAGAGACAAAGAGAGAGAGAGAGAGAGTGAGAGAGACAGAGAGAGAGAGAGGGAGAGAGAGAGAGAGTAAGAGAGAGAGGGAGAGAGAGAGAGAGAGAGAGAGAAAGCGAGAGAGAGAAAAAGAGAGGGAGTGAGAGAGAGAGAGTAAGAGAGAGAGGGAGTGAGAGAAGGAGAGAGAGAGAGAAAGCGAGAGAGAGAAAAAGAGAGGGAGAGAGAGAGAGAGAGAGGAGTGAGAGAGAGTGAGAGAGACAGAGAGAGAGAGAGAGAGGGAGAGTGAGAGAGACAGAGAGAGAGAGTGAGAGAGAGAGACAGAGAGAGAGAGAGAGAGTGCTGGAGCAAAGGGAAACTGAACGAAATAAAAAAATAAATAAATAAAAACAAGGTTTTAATTCCACCAGCAGGGGGCGCCGTGATCACGTGATTAGAACTACAATTAAAACTAATTACAGTTGTAATGCACTTTCGGGATTAAAAAAATCCACTTAATCCCGTTTCAGTTTTTTCAGTGAGGATGTGAGGATGCATCATGTCAGTGTTTAGTGAAGACTGCGTCATTTAATAACATTTTAAATCGTTTTAATAAATGATGTTTTATAAATCATCTCTGTGTTAATGTCAGTTTGTGTGCTGCCAAAAAAATGAAATCTTAAATCAGAAAATCTGTTCAGAAACAAATCAGGTTTTTGACTTAAATAGATGATTCTAAGTTAGAGAAATTATTAATAATTAATCTCATTTAACTAAGAAATCTCAAGAATATAAACTGAATCACTTTATGGATCTTTTTTCTTGATTTGTGTTTAATTTTTCTTATTTTTTGACAGATATTTTGCAGTGTGGTTCTCAAAGGTGAGGGGGGCGGGGCGGCATGGTGGCTTAGTGGTTAGCATGTTCTCCTCTCAGCACTAGGGATTCCCGGTTCGATTCCCAATCTGGTTGGAGTTTCCATGTTCTCCCCGTGTCCACATGGGTTTCCTCCGGGTTCTCCGGTTTCCTCCCACAGTCCAAAAACATGGATCAAGGTCAATTGAATTCTCCCAAAATTGCCCCATATAGAGTGTGTCTGTGTGAGTGAGTGTGTGCCCAGCGATAGAATGGCGCCCTGTCCTGGGTGTACAAGTTAGCAATTGGGATCAGGTGCCTTGCCCAAGGTGTTGAAGGCCATGGTGTTTGGTGGGATCGGGAAACGAACCGAAGACCTTCAGGTCACAAGTCTGGTTCCTTAACCACAAGCCCATGACTGCCCCAGCATATCTGCCCAGCGGCTGAAACGTTCTCCCCTGGATGGGCATGGAGAACCCCCCCCGTGACCCTTGTAGAGGATAAAGGGGAAGATAATGGATGGATGGAGTTTGTTTCTTAATTAATGCAACTTGTTAAATGCAAAACGTTTAAATCAATGAAGAAATAAGGTTATGATGATGCTTTCTGGAGCCGGACTCGCCCAAAAACGGCAAACAATCACACTCCCCATCCAGGGGAGAACGTCTCAGGCGCTGGGCAGATACACCCAGGACAGGACACCAATCCATCACTGGACACACACTCACTCACACAGACACACTCTATATGGGGCAATTTGGAGAATTCAATTGACCTTGAATCCATGTTTTTGGACTGTGGGAGGAAACCGGAGAACCCGGAGGAAACCCATGCGGACACGGGGAGAACATGGAAACTCCACCTAGATTGGGATTCAAACCGGGAATCCCTAATGCTGAGAGGAGAACATCCTAAACCACTAAACCACCGTGCCACTCCACACTGTATTTCAATGTGTAATTTATATCATGGCGACACGTGGTTTAGTGGTTAGCATGTTCTCCTCTCAGCACTAGGGATTCCCGGTTCGAATCCCCATCTGGGTGGAGTTTCCATGTTCTCCCCGTGTCCACATGGCTTTCATCCGGGTTCTCCCATTTCCTCCCACAGTCCAAAAACATGGATCAAGTCAATTGAATTCTCCAAATTGCCCCATATAGAGTGTGTCTGTGTGAGTGAGTGTGTGTCCACTGATAGATTGGCGTCCTGTCCTGGGTGTATCTGCCCAGTGCCCGAAACGTTCTCCCCTGGATGGGCATAGGGAACCCCACCGCGACCCTAATAGAGGATAAAGTGGAAGATAATGGATGAATGAATGAATATCGTTAATTTGAAACACTGATGAACATCTCGGCATTTAGATCCAGATTCCTGGCAAACTGATATTTCGGATATTTGTCCCGTTCTTTAAATAAACAGTTGGGGTCAGCGTTGAGCTGCGGCTTCATACACATTCCGTAAACGTAACACAGGAGACGTTTCCTACATTAAAAGGCATGATGTCACACTGAACGAACCACATGTTCTGCTCGTAATTTGTACCAGATCACATTTTCGTACAATTTTCCCTGAGATTGGTGTTAACAGAGTGACTGAGCGCCGGACGTCGGAGTCAGAGAGCACGTCACGGTGACCGGACAGCTGGGCGTGCACACTGCAATCATCTACAGTTGCCCTGATGGGATCAGACAATACGTTTCCTGTTCCGTACTTGATGACTAACAAATGCATTCAAACACACATGCACCCCCCCCCCACCACCCCACCCCACCCCAATACCCCAATACCCCAATACCCCAACCCCCACACGTCAGCAGGACGGTGGGCTCATGTGATCGCTGCCCAGCACACCCTTTACCTTGGCCGCACTCTTGAGATGGTACATTGAGGGATAGTCACCCACACATTTCGTCGCCCCAATCAGTTCAGAGACCCCAAACCCACCCCCCCCACCCCCCACACACTCTCCACTTGGGCATAAAAATAATCTAAATCCAAATATCCCTCCATCCATCCATTATCTTCCGCTTTATCCTCTACTAGGGTCACAGGGAGGTTCCCCATGCCCATCCAGGGAAGAACGTTTCGGGCGCTGGGCAGATACACCCAGGACAGGACGCCAATCTATCGCTGGGCACACACTCACTCACACAGACACACTCTATATGGGGCAATTTGGAAAATTAAATTGACCTTGATCCATGTTTTTGGACTGTGGGAGGAAACCGGAGAACCCGGAGGAAACCCATGCAGACACGGGGAGAACATGGAAACTCCACCCAGATGGGGATTCGAACCTGGAATCCCAAGTGCTGAGAGGAGAACATGCCAACCACTAAGCCACTGTGCCGCCCACAACTATAAAATCACATCCATCCATTATCTTCCGCTTTATCCTCTATTAGGGTCGTGGGGGGGGGGGGGGGGGGTTCCCCATGCCCATCCAGGGGAGAACGTTTCGAGCGCTGGGCAGATACACCCAGGACAGGACACCAATCTATCACTGGGCACACACTCACTCACACACACACACTCTATATGGGGCAATTTGGAGAACTCAATTGGCTTGATCCATGTTTTTTGGACTGTGGGAGGAAACCGGAGAACCCGGAGGAAACCCACGCGGACACGGGGAGAACATGGAAACTCCACCCAGATTGGGATTCGAACCTGGAATCCCTAGCACTAGAAGGAGAACATGCCAACCACGAGGTCAAACCTATCCATCCATTATCTTACGCTTTATACTCTATTAGGATCGCGGGGGGTTCCCCATGCCCATCCAGAGGAGAACATTTCGGGCGCTGGGCAGATAGACCCAGGACAGGACGCCAATCCATCGCTGGGCACACACTCACTCACTCACTCAGACACACTCTATATGGGGCAATTTGGAGCATTCAATTGACTTGATCCATGTTTTTTGGACTGTGGGAGGAAACCGGAGAACCCGGAGGAAACCCACGCGGACTCACAGATGCATTCAAGCACACATGCACCCCCTCCAACCCCCAGACGTCAGCAGGACGGTGGGCTCCTGTGATCGCTGCCCAGCACACCCTTTACCTTGGCCGCACTCTTGAGCTGGTACATGGAGGGATCGTCGGCAGGTTTCCCCGCCGCACATTTCGTCGCCCCGATCAGTTCTGCGAGAGCTTTGGCCACGTCTCTCACGGCGTTGATGAGAACCACCTGTAATTACAGACGGAGGAGGAAAAAAAGAGACGGAGTGGAGTAAATTCAACGGAACAGCGCGGACACGGCGCTTTAATCCGAAGCAGCTGGACCACGAAACAAGCCATGAGTGCGTTATCAAGCAGCTCCGACTTCAATCACATTCCCTGCATAACTCTGATACCTCATTCACTCACACAGGAAACGCAACGAGGCAGCGTAACATTAATGCCAGAATGAGAACCCAACCCAGATTGAGAACCCTCCCCCCCCCCCCCACACACACACACACTCTCCACTCGGGCATAAAAAAGTTCTAAATCCAATGAGCCATCCATCCATCCATTATCTTCTGCTTTATCCTCTACTAGGGTCGGGGGGGGGGGGGGGGGTTCCCCATGCCCATCCAGGGGAGAACGTTTCGGGTACACCCAGGACAGGGTGCCAACGTCACTCACTCATTCATACACACTCTATATGGGGCAATTTGGAGAACTCAATTGACCTTCATCCATGTTTTTGGACTGTGGGAGGAAACCGGAGAACCCGGAGGAAACCCACGCGGACACGGGGAGAACATGGAAACTCCATCCAGATTGGGATTCGAACCGGGAATCCCTAGTGCTGAGAGGAGAACATGCTAAACCACTAAACCACCATGCCACAATCCAATAATTCATCCATTACCTTCTGCTTTATTTTCTATTAGGGTCGCGGTGGGGTTCCACATGTCCATCCAGGGGAGAACGTTTCGGGCGCTGGGCAGATAGACCCAGGACAGGACACCAATCTATCACTGGACACACACTCACACACACTCTATATGGGGCAATTTGGAGAATTCAATTGATATTGAATCGTTTTTTGTACTGTGATTTTGTACTGTGTACTGTCACTCTCTCTCTCTCACTCACACTCTCTCACACTCTCTCTCTCTCACTCACACTCTCTCACACTCTCTCACACTCTCTCTCTCTCACTCTCTCTCTCTCTCTCTCTCTCTCTCTCTCTGCGCATGCGCGGCGTTGAGCGGTGGAGCGGAGCGTGGTGCGAGAGCGCTCGGCGTTTTTTGCTGAGTTTTTCTGAGTGTTTTGTTGTGTTATAAAGCGATTTACGCTGTTATTGTGTGTTTGTTAGTGTGTGTTAGTGTTTTTGTGTGTGTTGTGGAGGAGTAAGGCGAGTTTAAGGCTGTGGAGCGTCTGCTTTCAGCGTGTGGGCTGAAGCATGGCGGCTCCGTACAGCGACGCCGTGTACGAGGCTCTCACCCGCCGTCATGCGATCAAGGTGGATTGCAGAGCGGGTGTGGAGGATTGTTGTCTGGCGGCGGAGGAGGTGGTGGGACGCGGCAATCTGCTCGCGGCGTCCCGGGTGAACAGATCGGTCGTGATTTTCGCTAAAACGATCGAAATCGCGAACGATCTGATTCAAAAGGGAATCGTTTTAAATGGTCAGCTGACTCCGGTTCTACCTTTAAGTACCCCTTCAAAAAAAATTATTCTGTCTAACGTGCCCCCGTTTCTCAAAAATGAGCTTATTGTTCAGGAACTCTCCCGGTTCGGAAAAGTGGTGTCCCCGGTAAAAAAGTTTGTCATGAGCCAAAAAATGAAGCATATGATCTCATACAGGAGAGTGGTGTACATGGTGTTGAAGGACAGGGAGGAGCTCGAACTGTCTATCAAGTTTAAAGTTGATGGTTTCGATTATGACATATATGTGAGCTCAAATACTGAAATTAAGTGCTTCAGGTGTGGACAAATTGGACATCTCATTCGAGATTGTCCAAAAAGTGCCGAAACAGACCCCAAAGAACCAAAAAACACTGAACAGATGCCCGGATCTGACACTGCTGGACCTGCGGTAGTCGTTCCCCCTGCGGCTGCTGCATGTTCAGTAGTGGAGGAAATGGCTCCTGCCCCAGAGTGTGAGGTGGACAAGGCAGGTGTGTCCACTGCAGGTGATGGTAATAAAAATGAACCGGCACATGAGGTGTGCGCTGTACCTGTGCCACAAATAGAGGAGCCCAGTGTGGAGCCAGGGGTGGTGGAAAGGCACTTAGATGTTGAAATGGTGGAGGAACTTGTTTTTAAAGTACCCGGTAAAAGGAAGAAGCGGGGGCGCGTAAATGAGACCAAACAGGCCAAAAGAGAGGTTCCCATGTGTAAAGATGGAGATTCAGACAGTGATGGCTCTCTGTCTGACTCCGGATGGTCTGTGTGCTCTCAGGACGAGAAACTCCCTGTCCAGTACACTGCAGAAGATATTAAAATGTTCCTGAGAGTCACAAAAGGTCAGAAAGGGGTACAGGTAGAGGAGTCTTTTAAAAACACACAGCAGTTTGTACATGATGTAAAGTTTTTTAGAAGAGAGGGGGCTTTTACTGTACACGAGGTTTTTAGACTAAAAAAGATACTGACCAAACTGAACAAAGCCCACACCGATGACTCGGGTTAACCCCCTCTAATTTTAAAATGTTTTTTACAGTCTTAGTCATAGTTCTCTATCTTTTTTTAAACATGAGTGATATAAAGATAGGAACTTTAAACTTAAATGGGGCAAGAGACTGTAAGAAGAGAGCTATGTTTTATGAACTTTTAAAACAGAAGAGAGCGGATGTGGTTTTTGTCCAGGAGACACACAGTGATTTTAATAATGCTGTAGATTGGGCAAAAGAGTGGAAGGGGCTCACGGTTTTAAGTCACCTATCTACCACAAGCGGTGGGGTAGGTGTTCTTTTTACCAGTTATTTTATCCCATGCTCTTACACGGTGGAGGAGGTTTTACCCGGGAGACTGCTAAAAGTTAAAGCCTGCTTTGAAGAGCACACCTTTGTTTTTATCTGTGTTTATGCCCCGACTGCAGCAGCAGAGAGGATGATGTTTTTAAACTCTCTGAGCACTGTGATTTCGAACTGTGATTTTAATGACATTTTAGTGCTGGGTGGTGATTTTAACTGCACTGCTGACGATCTGGACAGAAACCACATGGAACCACACAACGCTTCCCGCAGGCGGCTGTGTGAGTTCATTGAGACCCATGATCTGTGTGACGTATGGCGTGACATACACGGTAACCAGAGACAGTATACATGGGCTCATTCTATAGATAATACGCTCTCTTTAGCCAGACTTGATCGATTTTATTGTTTTAAACATCATTTATCTACTTTTATACGCTGTTTTATATCTCCAGTTGGTTTTACAGATCATTGTATAGTCCAATGCACGATCAGGAAAGCACAGGTAAAGCCCCAAAGTGCATACTGGCATTTTAATACAGCGCTTTTAAATGATGTTCATTTTAAAGAGTGTTTTAGTTATTTTTGGATGGTTTTTAAGACTCGGAAGTCGTCTTTTAAATCATTACAGCAGTGGTGGGACATTGCAAAGATACAGATTAAAATGTTCTGCCAGCAGTACACTCGAAATGTCACTAGTGAAATCACCAGGTCTCTAAAAGAGCTAGAGTCTGAGATCACTAAACTCCAGACTCTAGCAGAGACCACAGGAGATCAAGAGTACATCAAAAATCTAAAAACAAAAAAGATCTCCTTTAATGACTTGCTGGGTGTCACAGCACAGGGGGCGCTGGTCCGCTCACGTTTCCAAAACGTGAATGAATTAGATGCTCCTTCTAAGTTCTTCTTTGGTCTAGAGTGTAGAAATGGACAGAAAAGGTTTATGCATGCCGTGCGTAATGAATCAGGGGATCTCGACTCTGAGCCTTCTGAGATACGCCGGCAGACAATCAGTTTCTTCTCGAAGCTGTATGAGAGTGAGCGGGTCGAGGCACAGGACACAGAGAGGGGCTTTCTGCAGATGCAGGCCAGGATCAGCGAGGAGTCTGCCACAGCACTAGATGCTGAACTGTCAATGGAAGAGGTACAGGAGGCCCTGCAGGGGATGGACAGTGGCAGAACTCCTGGCATCGATGGTCTCCCTGTCGAATTCTATAAGGCACTATGGACAGTTTTGGGTGAGGACGTGCTGGATGTCCTAAAGGAGAGTGTGAGGGAAGGAAAGCTCCCTGTGAGCAGCCGGAGAGCCGTCCTCACACTGCTGCCAAAGAAGGGAGACCTGACCGAGCTGAAGAACTGGCGCCCCGTGTCATTACTGTGCACAGACTGTAAGCTGCTCTCAAAAACGTTAGCCTCGAGACTGGGGAAGGTGATGGAGCAGATAGTTCACATTGACCAGACGTACTGTGTGCCCGGTAGGTCCATTTTCGATAACATATTTTTAATCCGGGATGTTTTAGAGCTCTCCAGACTTTTACATTTAAAAACTGGACTCGTGTTTTTAGACCAAGAAAAAGCATTTGACAGAGTAGAACACGAGTACATGTGGAAGGTTCTGGAGGCCTTCGGTTTTAACCCTGGTTTTATTAATATGGTAAAGGTGCTGTACAGTGACATTGAGAGTGTACTGAAGGTTAACGGTGGTTTATGTGCTCCTTTTAAAGTACAGCGCGGTATAAGACAAGGTTGCGCGCTCTCCGGGATGTTATACACGTTAGCTATTGAACCCCTCCTATGTATTTTAAGAAATCGAATCTCTGGTCTTCGAATTCCACAAACCAATGCAACAGTGTGTGTGTCAGCATATGCAGATGACCTGGTGGTGTTTTTAAACTCACAGAATGACGTGAACATTTTAACACATGTTTTAAAGGATTTTAGCGTTTTATCATCTGCCAAAGTGAACTGGGCCAAAAGCGAGGCAGTTTTAATCGGGGACTGGAACGGTGGGGGACCTGCACTTCCCGATGGACTGTCATGGAGGACTGGAGGTTTTAAGTATCTCGGGGTACACTTAGGAGGCAGCGAGTGTGAACAAAAGAACTGGGAGAACATTATCGAAAAAGTAAAAGGACGTTTAAATAGATGGACATGGCTAGTACCTCAGATGTCATACCGGGGACGGGTACTAGTCATTAACAACCTCGCTGCCTCTGTTCTATGGAATAAGTTAATGTGTATGGATCCCCCACCTAACATTTTAACCAAGATACAGGCAACGCTGGTTGATTTCTTCTGGGACCGACTGCACTGGATTCCTCAGGCTGTCCTCTACCTGCCAAAAGATGACGGAGGACAAGGACTGGTTCACCTGGCCAGCAGGACCGCTGCATTCAGACTGCAGTATTTACAAAGACTCCTCTTTGGCCCCAAGGATCTTGTATGGAGGGCAGTGGCATACAGGATCCTGCAAACCGTGAGTGGACTGGGTCTGGACAGAACTTTGTTTTTTATGAACATTAATGCACTGAACATCACCAGCTTGCCTGTTTTTTATCGTGGACTTTTTAAGATTTTAGGATTTTATAACATGACTTTTAAAGGTGATCTGCCTTTACACTGGCTCTTGGAGGAACCCCTCATCTTCGGATCTCGGCTGGACATCAACGCCTCCCCTTCATTGCACAGCACGCTGATCTCCTCCAGAATCTACACCCTGCGCCACCTACTGAATGCTGCTGGACCTGGTCTAGATCGGGCGGAGGACCTGGCTGCACTGATGGGAATGAGGTCTACACGCGTTGTCGCCCAGCTCCTAGAGCGGTGGAGGTCAGCACTCACCACCAGAGAAAAGACACTACTCCAGAGCTGTGCAACAGGGGAGGTCAGTCCAGTAGGGGAGCATCGTTTCCCCAACACCACCATCACCCCTAAGCTGGAGGACTGCCAGGGGCCCCTACTGGACCACGACAAGGAACAAGGCATGGACCTGAGCTCAGCCACGGGGAAACTCCTCTATAGAGCCAGTGTACTCGTTCTTAATAAGAAAAAACTGGAGAACAGAGCTGACACACCTTGGAGAGAATCACTAGGCATTGGGAATGACGTAAGACCAGAGTGGAGAGCATTGTACAAACCACCGTTAACCAAGCGGGTGGGGGACCTCCAGTGGAGGATCCTCCACGGTATTATTGCTATAAATGCTTTTATTTCTGTTTTAAACCCAGATTTTAATGACCAGTGTCCTTTCTGTCACCAGAGAGAAACGGTGTTTCACGCGTTTTTACACTGTTTTAGACTGCAACCGTTATTTATCATTTTAAGTGCTGTTTTAAAAGCTCTTAATGTGATTTTTACACCACAGGTTTTTATCCTGGGTTTTAAGTATGTCAAAAAACATAAATATAAGTGTCAACTGGTGAATTTTATTTTAGGACAAAGCAAAATGGCGGTTTACATCAGCAGGAAAAACAAAATTGCACAAACAACAGATGCTGATGTAATCAAGATTTTTAGCCGACTGGTCAAATCTAGAATTTTAATTGATTTTAACTTTTATAAAAGTATGAATGATTTAGACACTTTTAAATCGGTATGGTGCTGCGGGGAAGCAGTATGCTCAGTTGAAGACGATGAGCTCTGCTTCGCACCTGTTTTTACCTAAATGTAGTTATTTATTTATTTATTTATTTATCTATTTATTAATACAAAGATTTATATTTGAAATATAACTTATTGGTAAAATAAAGTGTCGTTAAAAGTCAAAAAGTCTCTCACTCACTCTCACTCTCTCACTCACTCTCACTCTCTCACTCACTCACTCTCACACTCTCTCTCTCTCACTCACTCACTCTCTCACTCTCTCACTCACTCACACTCTCTCTCTCTCACTCACTCTCACACTCACTCACTCACTCTCACACTCTCTCACTCACACACTCACTCTCTCACACACACACACACACACACTCACTCTCTCTCTCACTCACACTCTCACACTCTCTCACTCACACTCTCTCGCGCTCTCACTCTCTCACTCACACTCTCTCACTCACTCTCTCTCTCTCACTCACACTCTCTATCTCTCACACTCTCTATCTCTCACTCTCTCACTCACACTCTCACTCTCTCTCTCACTCACTCTCTCTCTCTCACTCACACTCTCTATCTCTCACACTACCACTCACACTCTCACTCTCTCTCTCACTCACTCTCTCACTCACACTCTCTCACTCACACTCTCTATCTCTCACACTACCACTCACACTCTCACTCTCTCTCTCACTCACTCTCTCACTCACACTCTCTCACTCACACTCTCTCTCTCTCACTCACACTCACACTCTCTCACTCACTCTCTCTCTCTCTCCCTCTCTGACTCTCTCTCCCTCTCTCACTCTGACTCTCTCTCTCACTCTCTCACTCTCGCGCTCTCTCTCTCTCTCTCTCTCTCTCTCTCTCTCACTCTCTCTCTCTCTCTCACTCTCTCTCTCTCTCTCTCACACACACACACACACACACACTCACACACCTGCGTCTCCGGGTCCTCTGAGCCCATGCTGGCTGCACCCAGCTTCACCACGTCGGTCAGCTGGGTGATGGTCTTGGCGGAGGACTGGGCGGCCTGGGCCAGTTTCTCCTGGCTGGAGGCAGCGCCGGCCACGAGCAGCTTGGTGTCCTCCACCAGAGCCTTCGCCGTCTTCAGGATGTTCTCTCTGATTCACCAAACATTTAATAAAGCATTAAAAACAGTCCAATTAAGCCGTTAACTACCCACAACCAGTTTAGTGGTTTAGTGGTTAGCATGTTCTCCTCTTAGAACTAGGGATTCAGGTTCGTATCCCAATCTGGGTGGAGGTTCCATGTTCTCCCTGTGTCCGCGTGGGTTTCCTCCGGGTTCTCCGGTTTCCTCCCACAGTCCAAAAACATGGATCAAGTCAATTGAGTTCTCCAAATTGCCCCATATAGAGTGTGTTTGTGTGAGTGGGTGAGCCCAGAGATAGAGTGGTGCCCTGTCCTGAGTGGAGTTTCCATGTTCTCCCTGTGTCTGCATGGGTTTCCTTCGGGTTCTCCGGTTTCCTCCCACAGTCCAAAAACATGGATCAAGGACAACTGAATTCTCCAAATTGCCCCATATACATGTAGACACTGTGTGTTTGTGTGTGTGTGTGAGTGAGTGTGGGCCCAGAGATACACACACACAAACACACAGTGTCTACATATATATGGGGCAATTTGGAGACTTCAATTGTCCCTGATCCATATTTTTGGACTGTGGGAGGAAACCGGAGAACCCAGAGGAAACCCACGCAGACACAGGGAGAACATGGAAACTCCACCCAGGACAGGGCACCACTCTATTGCTGGGCACACACTCACTCAGAGTGGTGCCCTGTCCTGGGTGGAGTTTCCATGTTCTCCCCGTGTCTGTGTGGGTTTCCTCCGGGTTCTCTGGTTTCCTCCCACAGTCCAAAACCATGGATGAAGGTCACACACACACACACACACACACACACAGAGCTTAGAAACACAAACAGCTGACGGTGACTCCAGGGGCGTGGTTAGAAATGGGCTTTCGGCGCTATTGCCCCGGATGTTTTGTCAGTTGCCCCGGATCAAATGAGGGCAGCTTTCTCTGCAGCCTCTCCTCCAGCAGCGGGACCGAACGATGGAGTCATCGTCAGCTGTTTGTGTTTCTAAACTCTGTGTGTGTGTGTGTGTGTGTGTGTGTGTGTGTGTGTGTGTGTGTGTGTGTGTGTGTGTGTGTGTGTGTGTGTGTGTTTGAGGGAGACATTATTTTTCACCTGTATCGGGAGTAAAGTTACCGTAATAACTGTATGTTGGCTGTAAAGAGCAGCTTCTCAGCTTTCAGAAAGCATCAGAATTTTTCTGAAGGTGCAAACTGTCTCAGAGTTACGGTAATTAAAGCAAAACCTCGTTAAAACTGTCTCATCTTATTTATTAGAACTGAATGTGCTCTCCACTGCTGACAGACATATTTCATGTTATTTAATTTTATCCAATATAACTAATAAATGATCAAACAAAATGAATGTAACAGCAGTTTGAAAAATGGATAAATACCCTGAAAAGGGCAATTTTTAAAGAGGTACTTTAAGGGGGAGGGGGGGGTAAGGGATCTGGGCTGAAGCCCCTGACATTCCTAAACCCTAAAAACGCCCCTGGGTGACTCCATCGTTCGGTCCCGCTGCGGGAGGAGAGGCTGCAGAGAAAGCTGCCCTCATTTGATCCGGGGCAACTGACAAAACATCCGGGGCAAGAGCCCCGAAAGCCCAGGACTAATGACACCCCTGCCATGGACGGTGCAGTATTACTATACCCTGCATTTTATTTACTGTACATCTTATTTCTTGAGCTTGTTGAAAGGTTAGGCTCAGCCCCCCCCCCCCCCCAAGGCAAACAGAACCTGTAAAGCAGTAAGGTTTATGAGGCGGTGATTCAAAGCCAGAGGGTTTGTTTGCTCCCTGGACCTTCCAACGAACTGCCCAAAGCACTGCCCACTCACCGCCGCTGCCTTTTATTTAAACCTTTGATATACCACCGACGTCATGGTGGACGTTATCCGAGGTCTCACCTAGGGGTGAGCTGCAATATTCGCTGATTCGACGATTCGATTCGGAGAACCGTAGTCGACTTTGAACCTCATAGTCGAATGTACCATTTTGACCACATGGGGGCGCCCATGGCTGCTGCTAAGCATTAGTTTTTACATGAAATGTCTTTGTTTTCGTTATATATATAGCCTTTTGTCAAATAAAATCATCCTAATTTCTAGAAAAAAAAAAAAAAAACAAAAACAAAAAAAAAAAGGTTTTCTTTTGTTAGAAAAACAAGTAAAATATAATTTTTTTTTTAATTTTTTAAAAACTACGCCCTTAGCGCCATCTTGTGGTGAAATTTTAACTGATTCGACTATCGGTCGACTATAGGGAAAATCTGACGAATCAGATTCGACTATGAAAATCTTTAGATGAATACAGCCCTAGTCTCACCTATGATCCGCAAAGGACTCTTCATTTTCAGCGTTGAGCGTGCCAGCCGAGGCGAACATGATGGTGGTGTCCAGGTCGGCGATGATGCCGGAGACCGAGCTGGCAGCCGTGATGCATGCCTGGGTGCCCTTATTACCTGCCTGCAGGGCGGACAACACCATGGACACCTGGAGAAGAAAACACCGTGAGCTACGAAGAATTAAACGAAATAGAGGACATGATGATTAAAGGATTGTGTGGAAATAAAAAGAACGTTTCACGTTTGGAATTATCTAGTTTTACCAGTGACGGCTGGTCCATAGGGGGCGCTGGGCCCCCGTCCGCAAAAAAAGTTCAGATATTAAACTGAAATAATTATGAATTCGAATAATTATGAATTCGAATCCCAATCTGGGTGGAGTTTCCATGTCCTCCCCGTGTCCATGTGGGTTTCCTCCGGGTTCTCCGGTTTCCTCCCACAGTCCAAAAACATGGATCGAGGTCAATGGAATTCTCCAAATTGCCCCATATACAGTGTGTCTGTGTGAGTGAGTGTGTGTGTCCAGTGATAGATTGGCGTCCTGTCTTGGGTGTATCTGCCCAGCGCCCAAAACGTTCTCCCCTGGATGGGCATGGGGAACCACCCCCCCGCGACCCTAATAGAGGATAAAGCGGAAGATAATGAATGGATATGTCTGTGGCACAGTGGCTTAGTGGTTAGCATGTTCTCCTCTCAGTGCTAGGGGTTTGAATCCCAATCTGGGTGGAGTTTCCATGTTCTCCCCATCTCCACGTGGGTTTCCTCCGGGTTCTCGGGTTCCTCCCACAGTCCAAAAACATGGATCTAGGTCAATGGAATTCTCCATATTGCCCCATATAGAATGTGTCTGTGTGAGTGAGTGAGTGTGTGCCCAGTGATAGATTAGCGTCCTGTCCTGGGTGTATCTGCCCAGCGCCCGAAACGTTCTCCCCTGGATGGGCATGGGGAACCCCCCCCCCCCACCACCCTGATATAGGATAAAATGGATGGATGAACATGTGATATTAATCTCTAGGCAACAAAAGTGTGCAAATATTTTCTTTTGGGTATTTAGTGCGACTCCCTCACAAAGACACACTCACACAAAAACACTCTATATGGGGCAATTTGGAGAATTCAATTGACCTTGATCCATGTTTTTGGACTGTGGGAGAAAACCGGAGAACTCGGAGGAAACCCACGCAGACACGGAGAACATGGAAACTCAACCCAGATGGGGATTCGAACCGGGAAACACTAAGCCACCATGCCGCCCCTTGCTTTAATCATTGACCATAATGGAGATTTGGAAGCATCTTATACCAACTGTAAAGCTCAGTGATGGAAAGGTAACGAAATGGGTTTGTTTTGTAATCCCAGGACCTAAGCAGTGTGCACTTACTGAATCAAGCGTGAACATCCCCTGTGCACCAAGGTATTAGAGAAGAATCTATTAAACAGCTTAAGCTTGGCCGAATTTGGGTCACGCAACAGACAATGATTCATCAAATCTACAACAGAGCGCCTGAAATGAAATGTATTACGATCCTGCAATTTACTTAACATCAGTAAAAAATATAATAAATAATCTCAGTAATTGTAAAATTGTAAAAGTAAACCATGTAAATTATTCATCCATCCATTATCTTCCACTTTATCCTCTACTAGGGTCGCGGGGGGGGGGGGGGGGGGGGGGGGGGTTCCCCATGCCCATCCAGGGGAGAACGTTTCGGGCGCTGGGCAGATACACCCAGGACAGGACGCCAATCTATCACTGAACACACTCACTCACACACACACACTCTATATGGGGCAATTTAGAGAACTCAATTGACTTGATCCATGTTTTTGGACTGTGGGAGGAAACCGGAGAACCCGGAGGAAACCCACACGGACACGGCGAGAACATGGAAATTCCACCCAGATTGGGATTCGAACCGGGAATCCCTAGAGCTGAGAGGAGAACATGCTAAACCACTAAGCCACCGTGCCGCCCTCCATGTAAATAGTCCAAAATATTATACATTATTCAAATACAGGTGGCTTAGTGGTTTTGCATGTTCTCCTCTCAGCGCTAGGGATTCCCGGTTTGAATCCCCATCTGGGTGGAGTTTCCATGTTCTCCCCGTGTCCGCATGGGTTTCCTCCGGGTTCTCCGGTTTCCTCCCACAGTCCAAAAACATGGATGAAGTCAAGTGATTTCTCCAAATTGCCCCATATAGAGTGTGTCTGTGTGAGTGAGTGTGTGCCCAGCGCTGGATTGGCGCCCTGTCCTGGGTGTATCAGCCCAGCGCCCGAAACGTTCTCCGCTGGATGGGCATGGGGAACCCCCCCCGCGACCCGAGGATGAAGCGGAAGATAATGGATGGATGAACATGTAATATTAATATCTAAGCTACAAAACAGTGTTATATTAACCAATATTGGCTTTGGGTATTTAGTGCGACTCGTGAGTTCTAACCGTAACTAGTTCTAACCGAGCCATTCGAGGAATTTGCGGCCATTCATTGGGCGCACTTATCGGAAAGCAGAGGCAACCTTTTGAAAAGCGGAGAACCGGCCGGCGGCACTCAGCACGTTCAAAGCGTCCGTGTTTTCAAAGGAGCATCACATTACAGCACTTAAAGGTTTAAGGCCTACCTTCTCGGTGACGGCCCGGGCGCACTCGATCAGCTCCCTCTTGGTGAAGCTGTCCGTGGGGCTCATCTGGAGCGCGCCGGCTTTCTGCACCAAGTAGATACAGCCGTGTCCGAGCTCCTGCACGCGGCTCTTTATCTGCACGCCGACCTGCGGCGAAACGGGAGGTCAAGTGGCCCAGTGGCCGCGGCCGCTTCCCAAGATCCAACACCGGCTTGCTGCTTTAGATAAAGACGGTGGGCTGTATGGCACTACACCTTTAGATTCATGGGTAGGTGGTACTTCATTACCACCTCACCATGGGCTTTTAAAGCTAGTGGGGGTGCTTAGTCGCTATGGTAACAGCAGCAGCTGCTTATGTAAAGGCTATTGAGGAGAGCGGGTCTGGATGCACACGCTCACTGAAGATGGGGATTAAAATATAGACCGGCGAAAAGGGACCCTGCATGACACCCACTAGAATTCTCCACCTGAGAATTAGGGAAATGGATGTAGCAAAAAGGGATTTATCTGCCCGGAAATCCAATCTTTGAGATGGACCGGGCGTCCTGTTCATATGACTCCATGCCAGGCTGGTCCTTACCTCCTCTGGCTCGGCTGTGGAGGCCGCCAGGCGTCCCTGCTGCGCCAGCTGGATGTAGTCCACGGTCACCTGAGAGGCCAGGCCACCCAGCTCCTCCTGACAGGACACAGACTTGGTCATCTGAAACACAGAACAGCATATTAGGGTTCTGCAATGCCATACAAGGGCATAAACTCTGGCAGCTCCTGGCAGAAGGTCTGCAAAGATCTAATCACAACAAGTCGTTCTGGACCGGTGAGGTCGGGGAAGATCTGATACAGAGGTAGTCGATTGGTTTTTGACATTCAGATACAGTACCAGTCCCAATTTGGACACCTTTGGTACTCCACTTATAGTCCATATAGTCCATTCTATCAGTTCCATTGAGGTTTGAATCCCAATCTGGGTGGTGTTTCCATGTTCTCCCCATGTCTGCGTGGGGAGAACATGGAAACTCCACCCAGATTGGGATTCGAACCTGGATCCCCAGCGTTGAGAGGCGAACATGCTGACCACTAAGCCACCGTGCCACTTATTAAAATGTAATATTAATCTCTGTGACACCACAGGGTTTATATAGTCCCCCTTGAGCAACGAGGGTTAAGGGTTTTGCCCAAGGACCCAAATTGGTAACTTCAGTGGGCCTGGGATTTGAACCGCCAACCTTCAGGTTGACAGCCCAACACCCTAACCACTGAACTACCACACCCTCCACTAAGCTACCACAGCCACAGCCAGGCGGATACGGGGAGAACATGGAAACTCCACCCAGATTGGGATTGGAACAGGGAATCTCTAGTGCTAAGAGAGGAGAACATGCCAACCACTAAGCCAATCCAATAATCCATCCATTCATTATCTTCCGCTTTAGAACTTCTACAAGGGTCGCTGAAGAGGGGGTTCCCCATACTCATCCAGGGGAGAACGTTTCGGGCACTGGGCAGATACACCCAGGATAGGGCGCCAATCTATCGCTGGACACACACTCACTCACATAGACACACTCTATATGGGGCAATTTGGAGAATTCAATTGAAATTGATCCATGTTTTTGGACTGTGGGGGGAAACCAGAGAACCCGGAGGAAACCCACACGGACACGGGGAGAACATGGAAACTCCACCCAGATTGGGATTGGAACCGGGAATCCCTAGTGCTGAGAGGAGAACATGCTAACCACTAAACCACCGTTAGTCTTTGTGTATCTAGAAATTGCTTAATGTTTCTGAGAAAAGAGAGCAGACGAGCTGCTGAGCTCCTCACCATCTCCTGCGCAGTGATGGCAATGGCCTTGGAGAACTTCACCATGGTCGTCTGGTAATCCACGAACGTGCCGCCTGGTTCTGGAGGAGTTCCTTCATCCATCTGAAGCAACATGAAGACATCCGAGCGCAGAGATTATTATAACAGTGTACAGTGTTAGAGCTAATCACAAATTAATAATACAAATCAGCGACGTGCATCGCTGCCCTCATCCGACTTCATTATAATGAAAGGCCACAGACACGCAGACAGGAGACGAATGACCGGCAGAATCAGAGTCTCATAATGAGCCTGCTGAGGTCCTGTTGTCTCTGAGACAGTGCTGCAGTAAGTGACTGACAGCTGGAGACATGCAGGCTCCTCGTGTGAAAAGACTCCTGCAGGGTTCTAATAACAGCCGCCGAAAGGCCTTCCTTCCAGGCATCCGCAGCCGAGCTCCGGCTCTTGGCAGAGGGCTGAAAGAACCAGACTGCTGGCAGCCATGTGCTGACGCTGGGCTTCTACCATCACCGTACAGCATAATCACATCCACGCAGCAGAACCCCAAAAACATCCACCTCAACCAACCACAGGTTTATTACATAACGTCTGACCGTCTGACCACATGCTGGTCCAGGGCTTTGGTTTTTAACTTAACAATAGTTTATTAAAATACTTTTTTATTCTTTTTTTCAATTCATTTTGCCATATATATATATATATATATATATATATATATATATATATATATATATATATATATATATATATATATAATGTTTACATTTTACATTTGTCTTGTAAAAACAAATTTACAAAGCAAAGTAAATATCGATAAAAAATAACTAAATAAGCAATATAAGTACAAAAAAATAAAATAAATTATTGACTAATAAAGAGTATATAAAGAGTAAATATATCTAATAATAAAGAGTATATAAAGAGTAAATATATCTAATAATAAAGAGTATATAAAGTGTTTATATATAATAATGAAGTGTTTATAAAGCATAAATATATATATATATATATATATATATATATATATATATATATATATATATATATATATTATAAGCACCTAAATGTGCTTATATGTGTGTGTATATATATATATATATATATAACACATACAGATATACATATATATATATACACACACACATACATATATATATATATATATATATATACAGATATATATATATATATACACACACACATATATATATATATATATATATATATATATATATTATATATATATATATATAAAATATACCTATATATACCTATATACATACATACATACATACATATACATATATGTGTGTGTGTGTGTGTGTGTGTGTGTGTGGAGGAGAGGTTTTGTGGTGTGTGTGTGTGTGTGTGTGGGGGGGGGGGGGGGGATAATATGGTGCGTGTGTAACACTCCTGTACATATCTGGCTGCAGTTGGCGCTGTTGTACACTCTCCTAATAAAATGTCCAGTTATTGGTTCTCAGTTAGAGTTCTGAAGCTGTTCATCTCTCTGATTGGTTGAAGTATTTGGGTCTGATGGTGGTGGAGTTGGGGCAGTTCAGGAGGAAGTGCACCTCCGTCTGTACCTCCCCTGCCCTGCAGTGAGCACACAGTCAGTTTTTACGTTCTGGGTTTGTATGCTCGGGTATATCTATCTGTTGTTGGGGGATGCTGTTGTTGCCGTGGCGATGAGACCATTGTGAAATGAATAGTATTTACTAAAATGTGTTTAATTCCGTGAGCTTTTAAAAGCTTGTTGTATACATTTTAATAAACATACCCTCCCCATGGCTTCAGCAATAGACTCCACCATGCCGCCAACCATTCCTCCCTCACTGGCCGCCTCATTTAGGGTCACCATGATGTCATCCACCGCCTCCTTCATCAGCTGTGAAGCCTCGGCTATCGCATCATGAGTGTGGCTCGCCTGGGATAGGATGGACGATGACAATAAGGTTAGTTCGGATTAAAACTGAGATATTACAAGATATTTAAATGCATACACAGTAACACAGCCAAATCACGAGTATTATGACTAGGGCTGTATTCAACTACAAATTTTCGTAGTCGAATCTGATTCGTCAGATTTTCCCTGTAGTCGACTGATAGTCGAATCAGTTAAAATTTCACCACAAGATGGCGCTATAAGCGTGGTTTTTAAAAAAAGATTTTTATATATATTTTACTTGTTTTTCTAACAAAAGAAAACCTTTTTTTATTGTTTTTCTTTTTTATTTTTTTTCTAGAAATCAGGATGATTTTATTTGACAAAAGGCTATATATATAACGAAAACAAAGACATTTCATGTAAAAACTAATGCTTAGCAGCAGCCATGGGCACCCCCATGTGGTCAAAATGGTACATTCGACTATAAGGTTCATAGTCGACTACGGTTCTCCGAATCGAATCGTCGAATCAGCGAATATTGCAGCTCACCCCTAACTATGTACTGGTACTAGTTACTAGTATCATACAGACTGATGTTGGATTAGGTTTCTCTTGGTTGTTATAAGCATCTTCAGTTATTTAAAGGCCAAAACTCTGTGTTTTATAATTGCAATATAATTCATATTCACAGCTTGAGTTCATGTCCACCGTGTTGTTCTGCCGGCTGAAAGAATAAAGTACTAAATTAAACACTGAACTGAACAGCAGTCTCATTTACAGCTTCATTAGGTTGTTCTAAACAAGGAAGAGGTGGCAACTGCAATAAACACCTTCACTGTGGTGACAGAGCTCCTAAAATACTAAAGAAATCAGAATTCAAAACGAAGACACCTAATTTTGGCTTCGGGAACGAGTCTGGGAAAAAAGTTCAGACTGATTTATTATTTAATTTATTTAATTACTTTTAAGGCACTCAAAGTGATATACTATACATTATTTTAAATCATGTACCATGAATGGAAATAAAACAGGGAGGCAATTCCCGATGAGCATTAAGCCTGCTGCGGCTGTTGTTTAAAAATTGTAGATAACTCTTCGAGAGTTGCCATCTAGTGGCATATTACAGAACACAATTTATAAACAGCCGCAACAGGCTTAGTACTCATCGGGAATCGGCTTGCTGGTGTGTTTCCACTTGTGGAAATTTATGGTAACCTGTTACTCAGCAATCAGCGTTTACTTTAAAAACTGGACTAGATTACGTAGAGGAAGACTAGTTTATTAACAATTTATGAATCGAACCTTGTATTTTTATTACAGTGTGTTTGTAAAAGTTTTATAAAAGCAATAAGGTACTCAGGATTGTGTATTATTATTAATAATAAATCACGGGAAAGAGATGTAACGTGATTCCACAACGCGTTGACATCGCTAACATCACTTTCCCTTGATTTATTCACAATAATAAAATATATTCAAAATAACTCTAAATATATTTATGATTAAAACTATAGCAAAGAGAGAGAGAGAGAGAGAGAGAGAGAGAGAGAGAGAGAGAGAGAGAGAGAGAGAGAGAGAGAGAGAGAGAGCTACCTTTGGGTTTCCTCCTCCTTCTTTGGCTGCATACAGCATCTGCAATGATGACTCAGCAAGGGTCTTGGTCTGGTCCAGGATGTTCATCTGCTGTTGGTGGTCCATGTGTTTGGAAGCCAGGCCCACTGAAGCCACGATGAGAGGCTCGAAGTAGCTGGCCAGCTGACTCACCTGTAAAAAACACACACACACAGACATACAGACATACATAAACACACAGACATACAGACATACATAAACACACAGACATACAGACATACATAGACAAACAGACATAGACATAAACACACACACAGACAGACATACATAAACACACAGACATACAGACATACATAAACACACAGACATACATAAACACACAGACATACAGACATACATAGACAAACAGACATAGACATAAACACACCGACATACAGACATACATAGACAAACAGACATAGACAAACACACAGACATACAGACATACATAGACACACAGACATACAGACATACATAGACACATAGACACACAGACATACATAGACACACAGACATACATAGACACACAGACATACATAGACACACAGACATATATAAACACACAGACATACAGACATACATAGACACACAGACACAGACATACACAGACACACAGACATACATAAACACACAGACATACAGACATACATAGACACACAGACATACATAAACACACAGACATACATAAACACACAGACATACATAAACACACAGACATACATAGACACACAGACATACATAAACATACAGACATACATAAACACACAGACATACACAGACACACAGACACACAGACATAGACATACACAGACACACAGACATACATAGACACACAGACATACATAGACACACAGACATACATAGACACACAGACATACATAAACACACAGACATACATAGACACACAGACATACACAGACACACAGACATACATAAACACACATACACATACACACAGACACACAGACATAAACACACAGACACACAGACATACACAGACACACAGACATACATAAACACACAGACATACATAGACATACAGACATACATAGACACACAGACATACATAAACACACAGACATACATAAACACACAGACATACACAGACACACAGACATACATAAACACACAGACATACACAGACACACAGACATACATAAACACACAGACATACACAGACACACAGACATACATAAACACACAGACATACACAGACACACAGACATACATAAACACACAGACATACATAGACATACAGACATACATAGACATACAGACATACACAGACACACAGACATACACAGACATACATAAACACACAGACATACAGACATACAGACATACATAGACACACAGACATACATAAACACACAGACACACACAGACATACACAGACACACAGACATACATAAACACACAGACACACAGGCATGCAGACACACAGACAGGCACACATAGATACACATAGGCACACAGACACACATAGACACACAGACACACATAGGCACACAGACACACATAGACACACAGACACAGACACACATAGGCACACAGACACACATAGACACACAGACACACATAAAGAAAGCCATGATTATTTTAGCAGGACAATGCCACTACAGAAGAGATGATGAATGAAGTCAGTGTGCAGGAGCTGCTTTACGTCTGGCTCCTAATTAAATGTACATTTAGAGGAGAAATAGACAGGAACCTTTGACCTTTAACAACAACTTATATATATATATATATATATATATATATATATATATATATATATATATATATATATATATATATATATATATATATTATTTAAATGTAATAGTCAAACATGAGAGTGAGCTCCTGAATGCAGCGTTATACACAGGGAAATTTGGTTAGACATCACACACATTAGATCGGGTTTGGAACCCAGCTCTCTTATAAAGGATATCCGGAGGAGACGTGGCTGAAAGTGAGAGAGTGGTTCACCTTGTGACCGAGCTGAGCTGCCTCCCCGCGGGCAGCGGTGGAAATGGGTTCAATCAGATGGCCGATCTCCTGCACGGCGGAGGTCACCTGCTCCTGCAAAGCCTGCAGCACAGGGACAGACTTATTAATTACACAGCAAACGCTCTGAATGAACACCTCTCCTGCTCTAACACCAAACACCAGGACAAAACGGGCAACCT
>JAFMOC010000145.1:1180000-1197500 GCA_019802505.1 Corydoras sp. C115 | reverse complement strand
ATCATCATTGATGTATGATGTAATTTGATGTATACCCGTCATCATTGATGTATAGATGTAATTTGATGTATACCCGTCATCATTGATGTATAGATGTAATTTGATGTATACCCATCATCATTGATGTATAGATGTAATTTGATGTATACCCATCATCATTGATGTATAGATGTAATTTGATGTATACCCATCATCATTGATGTATAGATGTAATTTGATGTATACCTGTGAAGGACTACTGGCAGGATCCACCAGACTCTGGCAGGCTGTCTGAATAGCGTGGTTAGCTTTGGCAAACTGGATGGGGTCCACCAATCCCTGATGGCCTGACTGACTGTTGGGGTCCGACACACCCACCAGATATGAAGCCTGGAGATAAAGACAATAAAGACGAGCGCTGAGTCACAAACCACAACGGAGGATTCTGACAAGTTCATGCGTTCACCATCCGCTTCACGAGCAGTGACGACACACAACCCACGTGGACACGGGGAGAACATGGAAACTCCACCCAGATTGGGATTCGAACCGGGAATCCCTAGTGCTGAGAGGAGAACATGCTAAACCACTAAGCCATCGTGCCACCCTTAATAAATTCTATTCATTCATTCATTCATTCATTCATTATCTCCCACTTTATCCTCTATTAGGGTCGCGGTGGGGTTCCCCATGCCCATCCAGGGGAGAACATCTCAGGCGCTGGGCAGATAGACCCAGGACAGGGCGCCAATCCATCGCTGGGCACACACTCACTCAGACAGACACACTCTATATGGGACAATTTGGAGAATTCAATTGACTTGATCCATGTTTTTGGACTGTGGGAGGAAACCGGAGAACCCGGGGGAACCCACGCGGACACGGGGAGAACATGGAAACTCCACCCAGATGGGGATTCGAACCGGGAATCCCTAGGTCTGAGAGGCGTAATAAATTCTAATCAAATCTAATTAAATTTTAGGAACACTTGAGTCTGAATTCAAAAGATCAGATTCTGTATAATCCATTTAAAGATCACAGAGCCACATTTGCATGAACGTAACCGTAGTCGACCATTACAGTGCATTGCTGGTTCTAATGGTTAATAGTGGTTCTCGTGTTGTTCCCTCACACTGAAGGAACAACGTTATTATGACATTATGGGTTTCGTGAAGGTTTCACTTCGTCATTCTGTCAGTTGGCGAAGAAAAACACATCTGCGGTAATAAATTGTAGTTCGCTCGCGTCAGGTACAACCCAATTAGTATCAATAATTAATTCACTAAACACGCTGTATTAGCTCATTTCAGCAACAATTCAGATCCACACTGTTTATAAGTCATACGTTCGGAATAGACGACCCTACATACGAGGGAGGGAACCCTGCTTTCAACTTCCAAGCCTCTTATCCAGATCAGTCGGGGTGGAAGACACACTGCGGACGGGATGGCAGTTCTTTGCATAGTAAACACACAAACACAGGACACCTGGGGTGCACATCAGTACCTTTGTTGAGTAACCAGCATGGATCTCCCAAAGGAAACCCGGCGTCATGAAGAAATCGTTTCTTAGAGACCCACCTGCCCTGCGGCCTCCGTCAAGCCGCACAGTGCTTTGGAAGCCACGCCCACGCTCTCTCCGAAGGCGGGGACGTCACCCGTCTTGCAGTGCTGCGAGATGCCGGCCATGGCCTCCCCCAACACCTGAGGCACACCGGAAATAATAATGACCTCCATCACCATTTCATTCTTATTACCAAGTAACAAATTAAAAATTATTATAATAAATAATACAAATAAATTAAAAAGGTGGTACCTTCGAGTTCTCCATCACACTCTCAATGCAGTCGAAATACGATAGGTCGTTCACCGGTTCGTTGGGGTTGTCCAGCATTCCTCTAACCGCCTGCACAAACACATTGTTATGACGAAGGAAATATTTAATAGAGATTTATGACCGTTGAAATTCAGCCTTATAATACTAATGCTAATATTTATAGTGTCTGATAAGTGGGAGGCCTGACCGGGTTTCTACAGGACTGCTGCTGCTGATCATATGTACTGATGAGGGTGGGGGTGTGGAAAAGGAAACGCAGGGATGTGACCTCTCCTCGCGTCATTGACAAATATGGCAGAACCTTTGAAGGACGTCTTTAAGGTGTTGCAAAGAAGCAGCCAGTGCTCTTGTATAATGGAGTCCCAGTTCGAATCCCAATCTGGGTGGAGTTTCCATGTTCTCCCCGTGTCCGCGTGGATGTCCTCCGGGTTCTCCGGTTTCCTCCCACAGTCCAAAAACATGGATCAAGGTCAATTGAATTCTCCAAATTGCCCCATATAGAGTGTGTCTGTCTGTGTGAGTGAGTGGCAAACATGCTAACCACTAAGCCACCATCCCAATCTGGACGTAGTTTCCATGTTCTCGCCATGTCCGTGTGGGCTTGCTCTGGGATCTTAGATTTCCTCCCACAGTACCACCAGGTAGATTGACTGCTCTAAATTGCCCCTATATAGTCTATGTGTGTGTCTGTGTGATAGATTGGCGTGATAGGACATGTCACATGTTTAAACCTGGGATGGACGTTCTCCCCGGATTGTCATGGAGAACCCTCCCACAACCCTAGTAGAGGATAAAGCGGAAGATGGTGGATGAATGGAGTGTTTAAGGTGTGGCTTAATCCCAAGTGTTTAAGGGACTTAAACCAATAATTTGGTGGGGTCTTTGCGAGAAGGTCTTATGTTCTTTTCTTGGTAGTAAGATTGTCTTATATGGTTGTATGCAGGACAGTCGATGTGGACGTCTTTTATCGTTAGTGGAATGTCGCACGGTCAGCAAAATGGTGTAACGCAGTGCTTCTCAAATAGTGGGGCGCGCCCCCCCAAATAAATGAAGGCGTCACTTAAAGACATTACACCCCAATCAATTAAAGACATTAGACCCCCATCAATTAAAGACATTACACCCCAATCAATTAAAGACATTACACCCCCATCAATTAAAGACATGACACCCCGATCAATTAAAGACATTACACCCCCATCAATTAAAGACATTACACCCCAATCAATTAAAGACATTACACCCCCATCAATTAAAGACATGACACCCCGATCAATTAAAGACATTACACCCCAATCAATTAAAGACATTACACCCCGATCAATTAAAGACATGACACCCCGATCAATTAAAGACATTACACCCCAATCAATTAAAGACATTAAACCCCGATCAATTAAAGACATTAAACCCCGATCAATTAAAGACATTACACCCCGATCAATTAAAGACATTACACCCCGATCAATTAAAGACATGACACCCCGATCAATTAAAGACATGACACCCCGATCAATTAAAGACATTACACCCCGATCAATTAAAGACATTACACCCCCATCAATTAAAGACATTACACCCCGATCAATTAAAGACATTAAACCCCAATCAATTAAAGACATTACACCCCGATCAATTAAAGACATGACACCCCGATCAATTAAAGACATTACACCCCCATCAATTAAAGACATGACACCCCGATAAATTAAAGACATGACACCCCCATCAATTAAAGACATTACACCCCCATCAATTAAAGACATTACACCCCCATCAATTAAAGACATTACACCCCGATCAATTAAACACATTACACCCCGATCAATTAAAGACATTACACCCCGATCAATTAAAGACATTACACCCCGATCAATTAAAGACATTACACCCCAATCAATTAAAGACATTAAACCCCGATCAATTAAAGACATTACACCCCGATCAATTAAAGACATTACACCCCGATCAATTAAAGACATTACACCCCAATCAATTAAAGACATTACACCCCGATCAATTAAAGACATTACACCCCCATCAATTAAAGACATTACACCCCCATCAATTAAAGATATTACACCCCGATCAATTAAAGACATTACACCCCGATCAATTAAAGACATTACACCCCGATCAATTAAAGACATGACACCCCGATCAATTAAAGACATGACACCCCGATCAATTAAAGACATTACACCCCCATCAATTAAAGACATTACACCCCGATCAATTAAAGACATTAAACCCCAATTAATTAAAGACATTACACCCCGATCAATTAAAGACATGACACCCCGATCAATTAAAGACATTACACCCCCATCAATTAAAGACATGACACCCCGATCAATTAAAGACATGACACCCCCATCAATTAAAGACATTACACCCCCATCAATTAAAGACATTACACCCCCATCAATTAAAGACATTACACCCCGATCAATTAAAGACATTAAACCCCAATTAATTAAAGACATTACACCCCGATCAATTAAAGACATGACACCCCGATCAATTAAAGACATTACACCCCCATCAATTAAAGACATTACACCCCCATCAATTAAAGACATGACACCCCCATCAATTAAAGACATTACACCCCCATCAATTAAAGACATTACACCCCCATCAATTAAAGACATTACACCCCGATCAATTAAAGACATGACACCCCGATCAATTAAAGACATGACACCCCGATCAATTAAAGACATGACACCCCGATCAATTAAAGACATTACACCCCGATCAATTAAAGACATTACACCCCGATCAATTAAAGACATTACACCCCGATCAATTAAAGACATGACACCCCGATCAATTAAAGACATTACACCCCCATCAATTAAAGACATTACACCCCGATCAATTAAAGACATTAAACCCCAATCAATTAAAGACATTACACCCCGATCAATTAAAGACATGACACCCCGATCAATTAAAGACATTACACCCCAATCAATTAAAGACATTACACCCCCATCAATTAAAGACATTAAACCCCGATCAATTAAAGACATTACACCCCGATCAATTAAAGACATTACACCCCGATCAATTAAAGACATTACACCCCAATCAATTAAAGACATTACACCCCGATCAATTAAAGACATTACACCCCGATCAATTAAAGACATTAAACCCCGATCAATTAAAGACATTACACCCCCATCAATTAAAGACATTACACCCCGATCAATTAAAGACATTAAACCCCAATCAATTAAAGACATTACACCCCAATCAATTAAAGACATTACACCCCCATCAATTAAAGACATTAAACCCCGATCAATTAAAGACATTACACCCCGATCAATTAAAGACATTACACCCCGATCAATTAAAGACATTACACCCCAATCAATTAAAGACGTTACACCCCGATCAATTAAAGACATTACACCCCGATCAATTAAAGACATTAAACCCCGATCAATTAAAGACATTACACCCCCATCAATTAAAGACATTACACCCCGATCAATTAAAGACATTAAACCCCAATCAATTAAAGACATTACACCCCGATCAATTAAAGACATTACACCCCAATCAATTAAAGACATTACACCCCCATCAATTAAAGACATTAAACCCCAATCAATTAAAGACATTAAACCCCAATCAATTAAAGACATTAAACCCCAATCAATTAAAGACATTACACCCCAATCAATTAAAGACATTACACCCCCATCAATTAAAGACATTACACCCCGATCAATTAAAGACATTACACCCCGATCAATTAAAGACATTAAACCCCAATCAATTAAAGACATTAAACCCCAATCAATTAAAGACATTACACCCCGATCAATTAAAGACATTAAACCCCAATCAATTAAAGACATTAAACCCCGATCACGCTGATAACCGCTTGAGTTTTTTAATTGTAAACGTTACGAGTATAACCAGCAAACATAACACTTTATGAAAGCTACTATAGAAAAGCTGAGCTGCAAAACAGACGCGTTGGAGACATTAGTTCTGAATTCCTCAAAAAAAAAAAAAAAAAACCAGCACAAATTGTCGTATTCATTTTTGATTTGTAGGTTAAAGTGTTAATTGATAATGAATTTGAATTTATTATTATTTATTAATTTTATTTCATTTCATTTTTCAGTATCAAATGCCGGTCAGTTCAAAAATGTTTCTCGTTTAAATAAGGATTTCATTCGTTTCTGTTACAAACTAAAAAACGAAGTTAATTAAATGATTCTTTGTTCTAAGTCGATCTATATTTCTTTCCTTTTTTGTTTTCTTTATTGTTAATAAGGAGACATTATTATAAAAGTGGGGTACTTATAACAAATTTATAGACAGATGATACTACAGTGGGCGTGTAAAAATACTTTTTCATCCCATTTTGTCATGTACGGGGCGGGGGTGGGGTGAGGTGAGTGTGTGTGTGTGTGTGTGTGTTTTCTTCTTCCTAGGGGGGGGCTTAACAGAAAATAATTGAGAATCACTGGTGTAACGTCATGTGTTATTGAGTTTGTGTGTTGGTTTGAGTGACCCATGCGGGACCTGGTGATTGTCTGGTGCTGGTATATTGTTCTTATGAATAAATCAGAGAATATAATAATAATAATGATGTCCTCAAACCTCGAGCTCGCGCAGCGCGTTGTCACACTCTTTCTGGCCTGGTGCTTGCTGAGTGCACAGAGTGATGAGCTGATTAATGCTCTCGGTCACTGCTCTGAAACACAGAACGTACAACATTAAACCCCCCCGCTCGCCCTCATATACACTTATTTATATGACTGACTGTATAAGGTTAACACTACTAACCTATTAACCATCATTAACTACTAACCTATTAACCATCATTAACTACTAACCTATTAACCATCACATCACAATTCCCGCCCCACAATGTAAATATAACCATACAACACAAATACATAAGGTCCCCACGATGTTACATTTAGTCATTGATGTAGTGTGTGGAAATTGTATTTGGAGTGAGGGTGGTTTAGTGTTTAGCATGTTCTCTCAGCGTTGGAGATCCAGGTTCGAATCCCAATCTGGGTGGAGTTTCCATGTTCTCCCCGTGTCCATGTGGGTTTCCTCCGGGTTCTCCGGTTTCTTCCCACAGTACCAACAGGTAAATTGACAGCTCTAGATTGCCCCTATATAGTCTGTGTGTGGGTGGCTTACTGTTTAGCTTGTTCTTCTCTCAGCTCTAGGGATTCCCAGTTGGAATCCCAATCTGGGTGGAGTTTCCATGTTCTCCCCGTGTCCATGTGGGTTTCCTCCGGGTTCTCCGGTTTCTTCCCTCAGTACCAACAGGTAAATTGACAGCTCTAGATTGCCCCTATATAGTCTGTGTGTGGGTGGCTTACTGTTTAGCTTGTTCTTCTCTCAGCTCTAGGGATTCCCAGTTGGAATCCCAATCTGGGTGGAGTTTCCATGTTCTCCCCGTGTCCATGTGGGTTTCCTCCGGGTTCTCCGGTTTCTTCCCTCAGTACCAACAGGTAAATTGACAGCTCTAGATTGCCCCTATATAGTCTGTGTGTGGGTGGCTTACTGTTTAGCTTGTTCTTCTCTCAGCTCTAGGGATTCCCAGTTGGAATCCCAATCTGGGTGGAGTTTCCATGTTCTCCCCGTGTCCATGTGGGTTTCCTCCGGGTTCTCCGGTTTCCTCCCACAGTCCAAAAAAATGGATCAAGTCAATTGAATTCTCCACATTGCCCCATATAGTGTGTGTCTGTGTGAGTGAGTGTGTGCCCAGTGATAGATTGGCGTCCTGTCCTGGGTGTATCTGCCCAGTGCTTTAGATGTTCCCCCTGGATGGGCATGGAGAACATGGAAACTCCACCCAGATTGGGATTCAAACCTAGATCCAAAGCGCTGAGAGGAGAACATGCTAATCACTAAGCCACCGTGTTCACCTCTCAGTGCTGGGGATCCAGGTTCGAATCCGATGGAGTTTCCATGTTCTCACCATGTCCACCTGGGTTTCTCCGGGTTCTCCGGTTTCCTCCCACACTACCACCAGGTAAACTGACTGCTCTAAATTGCCCCTATATGCTCTGTGTGTGTCTGCCCATTGATAGACTGGCGCCCTGTCCTGGGTGTATCTACCCAGTGCTTTAAAATGTTCCCCCTGGATGGACATGGAGAACATGGAAACTCCACCCAGATCGGGATTCGAACCCGGATCACGAGGACTAAGAGGTGGACGTGCTGACCACTACGCCACCGTGCCGCCCACACTTGCAAGTATGGTAGCGGCTCACTGGGGGCATTCAGGACATGTCACATGTTTAAAACTGGGATGGACGTAAGGTCACCGTGACCTTTACCTAACGAACCCTAATCAGTTGGGTTCTTCATTACGAAGAACCCAAACCATGTGCAAATATGATTAATCTTAATGACATGTAATCTTAATTATTCATTCATTCATTATCTTCTGCTTTGTGCTATATTAGGGTCGTGGGGGGGGGGAGCAAACCCATAGAACCCGGAGCAAACCCATGTGGACACAGGGAGAACATGGAAACGCCACCCAGATGGGGTTTTCAACCTGGATCCCCAATGCTGAGAGGAGAACATGCTAAACCACTAAACAACCTGTACTTTAAAGTCCTAAATTAGACCAAAATGTAGGTTACGTTTCAAAGGTGAACATGCAAAACTCATATGAGATTCTTTGGTAATTATCCCAATTAGCCGAATGTTCCGCATGGTTGGGTTCTCCCACACATCTCCACAATCCAGGTTCCTGTTCCGCTCAGTTAAACACACGCTGGGAACGTGAGCGCGCCCCCGCGTCTGATCATAATTAAGACAAATCAATCAGGCCCGAAGCCCAGAGGCGCAGCTGCGTTCCTTCAGCAGAGAGTCGGGAACCCTGCACAGAGCTGCAGCTTCATTCTGCACAGAGCTGCAGCCTCAGCTTCATTCTGCACAGAGCTGCAGCCTCAGCTTCATTCTGCACAGAGCTGCAGCCACAGCTTCATTCTGCACAGAGCTGCAACCTCAGCTTCATTCTGCACAGAGCTGCAGCCTCAGCTTCATTCTGCACAGAGCTGCAGCCTCAGCTTCATTCTGCACAGAGCTGCAGCCACAGCTTCATTCTGCACAGAGCTGCAGCCACAGCTTCATTCAGCACAGAGCTGCAGCCACAGCTTCATTCTGCACAGAGCTGCAGCCACAGTTTCATTCTGCACAGAGCTGCAGCCTCAGCTTCATTCTGCACAGAGCTGCAGCCTCAGCTTCATTCTGCACAGAGCTGCAGCCACAGCTTCATTCTGCACAGAGCTGCAGCCACAGCTTCATTCTGCACAGAGCTGCAGCCTCAGCTTCATTCTGCACAGAGCTGCAGCCTCAGCTTCATTCTGCACAGAGCTGCAGCCTCAGCTTCATTCTGCACAGAGCTGCAGCTTCACTCTGCACAGAGCTGCAGCCTCAGCTTCATTCTGCACAGAGCTGCAGCTTCATTCTGCACAGAGCTGCAGCCACAGCTTCATTCTGCACAGAGCTGCAGCTTCATTCTGCACAGAGCTGCAGCCTCAGCTTCATTCTGCACAGAGCTGCAGCCACAGCTTCATTCTGCACAGAGCTGCAGCCACAGCTTCACTCTGCACAGAGCTGCAGCTTCACTCTGCACAGAGCTGCAGCCTCAGCTTCACTCTGCACAGAGCTGCAGCCTCAGCTTCATTCTGCACAGAGCTGCAGCCTCAGCTTCATTCTGCACAGAGCTGCAGCCTCAGCTTCATTCTGCACAGAGCTGCAGCCACAGCTTCATTCTGCACAGAGCTGCAGCCACAGCTTCACTCTGCACAGAGCTGCAGCTTCATTCTGCACAGAGCTGCAGCCTCAGCTTCATTCTGCACAGAGCTGCAGCCACAGCTTCATTCTGCACAGAGCTGCAGCCTCAGCTTCACTCTGCACAGAGCTGCAGCTTCACTCTGCACAGAGCTGCAGCCTCAGCTTCATTCTGCACAGAGCTGCAGCTTCATTCTGCACAGAGCTGCAGCCTCAGCTTCATTCTGCACAGAGCTGCAGCCTCAGCTTCATTCTGCACAGAGCTGCAGCCTCAGCTTCATTCTGCACAGAGCTGCAGCCACAGCTTCATTCTGCACAGAGCTGCAGCCACAGCTTCACTCTGCACAGAGCTGCAGCTTCATTCTGCACAGAGCTGCAGCCTCAGCTTCATTCTGCACAGAGCTGCAGCCACAGCTTCATTCTGCACAGAGCTGCAGCCACAGCTTCACTCTGCACAGAGCTGCAGCCTCAGCTTCACTCTGCACAGAGCTGCAGCTTCACTCTGCACAGAGCTGCAGCCTCAGCTTCATTCTGCACAGAGCTGCAGCTTCATTCTGCACAGAGCTGCAGCCTCAGCTTCATTCTGCACAGAGCTGCAGCCTCAGCTTCATTCTGCACAGAGCTGCAGCCACAGCTTCATTCTGCACAGAGCTGCAGCCACAGCTTCATTCTGCACAGAGCTGCAGCCACAGCTTCATTCTGCACAGAGCTGCAGCTTCATTCTGCACAGAGCTGCAGCCTCAGCTTCATTCTGCACAGAGCTGCAGCCACAGCTTCATTCTGCACAGAGCTGCAGCCACAGCTTCACTCTGCACAGAGCTGCAGCCTCAGCTTCACTCTGCACAGAGCTGCAGCTTCACTCTGCACAGAGCTGCAGCCTCAGCTTCATTCTGCACAGAGCTGCAGCCTCAGCTTCACTCTGCACAGAGCTGCAGCCACAGCTTCACTCTGCACAGAGCTGCAGCCACAGCTTCACTCTGCACAGAGCTGCAGCTTCATTCTGCACAGAGCTGCAGCCACAGCTTCACTCTGCACAGAGCTGCAGCCTCAGCTTCATTCTGCACAGAGCTGCAGCCACAGCTTCATTCTGCACAGAGCTGCAGCCACAGCTTCATTCTGCACAGAGCTGCAGCCTCAGCTTCATTCTGCACAGAGCTGCAGCCACAGCTTCACTCTGCACAGAGCTGCAGCCACAGCTTCATTCTGCACAGAGCTGCAGCCTCAGCTTCATTCTGCACAGAGCTGAAGCCACAGCTTCATTCTGCACAGAGCTGCAGCCTCAGCTTCACTCTGCACAGAGCCTCAGCTTCATTCTGCACAGAGCACCAATCTGTCACTGGACACACACTCACTCAAACAAACACACTCTATATGGGGCAATTTGGAGAATTCAATTGAGGAAACAGGAGAACCCGGAGGAAACCCATGCGGACACGGGGAGAACATGGAAACTCCACCCAGATTGGGATTCGAACCGGGAATCCCTAACGCTGAGAGGAGAACATGCAAACCAGTAAGACAGGCTAACTAACTAATGATGAAGCACTTACCTGGCTGCGGCTGCGAGCAGGTTCTTGGCGTTGGCTGCAGCAGGATCCACAGACAGAGACTTGGCTGCTAGCAGCAGTTTGCTGGAAGCCATGGAGATGTTCTTCAGGTTCCCTATCACCTGAATTTGGTCGTCTTTAGACTGAAAAATAATGTCAGTTATATAATAGTTAAATATTATATATATTCATTCATTCATTATCTCCCGCTTTATCCTCTATTAGGGTCGCGGGGGGGTTCCCCATGCCCATCCAGGTGAGAACGTCTCGGGCGCTGGGCAGATACACCCAGGACAGGACGCCAATCTATCACTGGGCACACACTCACTCACACAGACACACTCTATATGGGGCAATTTTGAGAATTCAATTGACTTGATCCATGTTTTTGGACTGTGGGAGGAAACCGGAGAACCCGGAGGAAACCTACGCAGACACGGGGACAACATGGAAACTCCACCCAGATGGGGAATCGAACCGGGAATCCCTAGTGCTGAGAGGAGAACATGCCAAACCACTAAGCCACCGTGCCACCTATTATATATATATATATATACACAATTAATTAAATAAGATAATAATTAAATCTAATGGTATAAAGAGGATTACCCTGCTGGGCAGATAAAGCAGGGTTCTCCGGTTTCCTCCCACAGTTCAAAAACATGGATCGAGGTCAACTGAATTCTCCCAATTGCCCCATATAGAGTGTGTGTGAGTGAGTGTGTGTCCAGCGCCTGAAACGTTCTCCCCTGGATGGGCATGGGGAACCCTAGCGCTAAGAGGTGAATGTGATAACCATTAAGCCACTGTGCCGCGTAGACAGACTACATAGGGGCAATTTAGAGCAGTCAATTGACCTTGAATCCATGTTTTTGGTCTGTGGGAGACAACTGGAAAACCCGGAGGAAACCCACGTGCACACAAAAAGAACATGGAAACTCCACCCAGATTGGGATTCGAACTTGGATCCCCAGCGCTGAGAGGAGAACATGCTAACCACTAAGCCAGTGCTAGTTTCCATGTTCTCCCCGTGTCCGTGTCCAAAAACATGAATTGAATTCTCCAAATTGCCCCATATAGAGTGTGGTCCATCCATCCATTATCTTCTGCTTTATCCTGTTCTAGGGTCATGGGGGATAGTGGGGTTCCTCATGCCCATCCAGGGGAGAACGTTTCAGGTGCTGGGCAGATACACCCAGGACAGGACGCCAATCTATCACTGGACACACACTCACTCACACACTCACTCACACACACACTCTATATGGGGCAATTTGGAGAACTCAATTGACTTGATCCATGTTTTTGGACTGTGGGAGGAAACCGGAGAACCCGGAGGAAACCCACGCGGACACGGGGAGAACGTGGAAACTCCACCCGGATTGGGATTCGAACCTGAATCCCTAGTGCTGAGAGGAGAACATGCTAACCACTAAGCCAGCGCTAGTTTCCATGTTCTCCCCGTGTCCGTGTCCAAAAACATGATTTGAATTCTCCAAATTGCCCCATATAGAGTGTGGGGTCCATCCATCCATTATCTTCCGCTTTATCCTGTTCAAGGGTCATGGGGGATAGTGGGGTTCCCGATGCCCATCCAGGGGAGAACGTTTCGGGTGCTGGGCAGATACACCCAGGACAGGACGCCAATCCATCGCTGGACACACACTCACTCACACAGACACGCTCTATATGGGAGGACTCAATTTTGGAGAACTCAATTGACTTGATCCATGTTTTTGGACTGTGGGAGGAAACCGGAGAACCCGGAGGAAACCCACGCGGACACGGGGAGAACGTGGAAATTCCACCCAGATTGGGATTCGAACCTGAATCCCTAGAGCTGAGAGGAGAACATGCTAATGACTAAGCCAAATATATGAAACCAATTCAGCAGTATCTTGTTCCCCGCCACAGAGTTGTAATCAGTTGAAGGTAAATGATGGTAACGTCGCAGCAAAGCGGGTTTGACGGACGGCGTAGCGGCACCAGGTTAATGTCTGTTCCCGAGACGGAGGCCATTCTGTCAGTCCTCCCCTCCCTCACAATCCCTCACTTATTAGACATGCCATGCGCCATCACCCGCCTTCCCCAACCCATTTCTCCAAATTAATGAGCAAAATAAGCAGAACGAGAACATCATCAGAGGCCTCATTGATGAAGTGGCTTCCACGCTCTCGGGGACGTTCCACTGCCTAAATGAATTAGACGTACAGGTCTAATTAAGTAGCGAATCGAGAACCTTTCTGACATCACTTTGTTCTTCGGAGATTGGCTTTATTTGACGGCGCTGGTGATCTGATCAGGATAACGCTCGCAATTCGGACACGTTATGAACGTGTCGTCTCACAAGTCATTCCATCCATTATCTTCTGCTTTATCCTATATTAGGGTCACGGGGGGGGTTCCCCATGTCCATCAAGGGGAGAACGTTTCGGGAGCTGGGCAGACACACCCAGGACAGGATGCCAATCTATCGCTGGGCACACACTCACACAAACACACTCTATGGGGCAATTTGGAGAACTCAATTGACTTGATCCATGTTTTTGGATTGTGGGAGGAAACCGGAGAACCCAGAGGAAACCCACATGGACACGGGGAGAACATGGAAACTCCACCCAGATTGGGATTCGAACCGGGAATCCCTAGTGCTGAGAGGCGAACGTGCAAAACACTAAGCCAGCGTGCCTCCCCTGTTTTATAGACTGCTTTATAAATTCCGTAATTTGGCCAGTAGATGTCAGTATTCGAAAAAGCGGAATCCTGTTACTCAGTTAAAGTTCACGCTAAAAATATACTAGATTACGGCACGGAAGGCCAGTTTATAAACGATTTTGCTCATTTTTAAACCTATAAACTCGAATATGGAACTCAAGGTTGTGTATTATTGTGAATAAATCACGGGAAAGACCCCAACAACACCTCATTCCTGGGAATTATTCACGATACTTTACGCCCTCTAGTGCCTATTTGTTTTATTGCACCATGAGCTTTTTAACCTCTAGGTCCCTTAGAGACACTTACCTGAGTGTGTCCCGCCATCTCGATGCCAGCATCCAGGAACTCATCAAAGTCCTGGCTGAACTTGCCCGAGGCCACGGCGAGCTGGCTGCTGGTGCCGCGGGACGAGTGAACCACCTCACCGGCAGAGTGGTTCAGCTCAGCGGCCGTGTGGTTCAGATCCGTCTGCGCTTCCTGGAAGGACTTTGAGCACGGGGGCAACTGTGGAGTGACGTACCAAGTTCAGTACCAAGAACCAGGAGTCAGTTAACATGTGTGGCACTTATGTTTACAGAAAATCAAATAAAAAAGGTGTATTAGGGGTTAAAATCAGCATTACTGTCAGATATTCAGATCTCATCACATGGTGGTGGAGGCACCCCGCCCGCTGACTGAAGTGTCGACTCAGCAGCTTTGTGTTCCGTGGCCTGCATGTGGGATTCCACCGCATTACTTTTACGTTTGGTTCTTTATGCAAAGAGACTTACAAGAATCCAAATATGGTTGGGGTCAGAGAACAGGGTTGGACCCCCGGAGCAACAAGGGTTAAGGTTCTTGCTCAAGGATCCACATTGGTAACTTCAGTGGACCTAACCATTGAGCTACCATGTCCTCTAGTTCCATTAGTGCTAAATCTGAAATATTTCCTGTACTAGGGTCAGGGGGGGGGAAAGTTTGGGGCACTGGGCAGATACAACCAGGACAGGGCGGTAATCTGTCACTGGGTACACACTCACTCACTCTACATGGGGCAATTTGGAGCATTCAATTGAACTTGATCCATGTTTTGAGACTGTGGGAGGAAACCGGAGAACCCGTAGGGAACCCATGTGGACATGAGGAGAACATGGAAACTCCACCCAGATTGGGATTCGAACCGGGAATCCCTTGCGCTGAGAGGAGAACATGCCAACCACTAAGCCACCCCACCAAATTTCATCCATCCATTATCTTCCGCTTTATCCTCTATTAGGTTCACGGGGTGGGGTTCCCCAATGCCCATCCAGGGGAGAACGTTTCAGGCGCTGGGCAGCTACACCCAGGACAGGACACCAATCTATCAATGGTCACACTCACTCACACAGTCACACTCTATATGGGGCAATTTGGAGAATTCAGTTGACCTCGATCCATGTTTTTGGACTGTGGGAGGAAACCGGAGAACCCGGAGGAAACCCAGGTGGACACGGGGAGAACGTGGAAACTTCAACCAGATTGGGATTCAAACCTGGATCCCCATCACCAAGTGGCGAACGTGCTAACCACTAAGCCAACGTGCCGTCCCACCAAATTTCATCCATCCATTATCTCCCGCTTTATCCTCTACTAGGATCGCAGGGGGGTTCCACATGACCATCCAGGGGAGAACGTCTCGGGCGCTGGGCAGATACACCCAGAACAGGACACCAATCTGTCACTGGGCACACACTCACTCACACAGAAACACTCTATAGGGGGCAATTTGGAGAACTCAATTGACCTCGATCCATGTTTTTGAACTGTGGGAGGAAACCGGAGAACCCAAAGGAAAGCCACACAGACACGGGGAGAACGTGGAAACTCCACCCAGATTGGGATTCGAACCAAGAATCCCTACCCACCCACCCACCAAATTTCAATCATCCCCAATATATTAATAGCTAGGGGGAAATGCATGGGGTACTCTGGGGGTCCTGACCATTAGAGAACCGTATGTACTGTAGTCCACAAACTACAAAGTCTGTCTTTACGGTGATAAAAAGGACAATAAGTGGAAGGAACAGCCAAACTTTTGAGTCTATATGTAGATGTTCCGAAGATGACGGGCCACTTAGAGATGTCGCCACTCATCTGAGGGGCTTTAAGGGCTCTTAAGGGCAAATAACAGTAATCTAAGTTGCTATTAGGGAACTATTTTCCAGTGGTCGGGTTGGAGCAGGACATTTAAGTAAGCTAATGATCCATCCCCAGCCATAAATCCACTCCGCCTCTAGAACGCACACTCACATTTTCTATCAGAAGTTTCTTGCTGGCTTCCCCGATGCTCCTCAGAGCCATGTCCACATCCTTCTGTCCCGGTAGACAGTTCACACAGTTGTTCAGAGAGTGGGACACGGCCTTTGCGACCTGCAACACACAATTGCATTGAAGATTAGACATTTTGCACATGCGTTATTTTAAACAATTAAAAAAGCAACACAGCTGGGGATCATTTACCAAGTTGCCCCCACCACCACCTGCAAATTTAAATTATATTTGAATTATTTATGGATTTTTTTTAAGGATGAAAAAAAAAATCACAGCAAGTGTTGGTGGAAATAATGTGCATTTGAGAGGGTGGCATGGTGGCTTAGTGGTTAGCATGTTCTCCTCTCAGCTCTAGGGATTCCCGGTTCGAATCCCAATTTGGGTGGAGTTTCCATGTTCTCCCCGTGTCTCCATGGGTTTCCTCCTGGTTCTCCAGTTTCTTCCCACAGTTCAAAAATCCAAATTGCCCCATATAGAGTGTGTTTGTGTGAGGGAGTGTGTTTTCAGTGATAGATTGGCGCCCTGTCCTGGGTGTATCTGCCCAGCGCCCGAAACGTTCTCCCCTGGATGGACATGGGGAACCACCCGCGAACCTAGTAGTTGATAAAGTGGAAGAGCTTCCATGTTCTCCCGTGTCCGCGTGGGTTTCCTCCGGGTTCTCCAGTTTCCTCCCACAGAGCTAAAATCAAGGATTAAGGGCAATTGAATTCTCCAAATTGCCCCATATAGAGTGTGTTTGTGTGAGGGAGTGTTTGGCGAGTGATAGATTGGCGCCCTGTCCTGGGTGTTTCTGCCCAGCGCCCGAAACGTTCTCCCCTGGATGGGCATGGGGAACCCCACCCCCTGCAACCCGCAGTAGAGGATAAAGTGTAAGAGTTTTCATGTTCTCCCCGTGTCAGTGTGGGTTTCCTCCGGGTTTTCCGGTTTCCTCCCACAGTTCAAAAATCATGGATCAAGGGCAATTGAATTCTCCAAATTGCCCCATATAGAGTGTGTGTTTGTGTGAGGGAGTGTTTGCTAAGTGATAGATTGGCACCCGGTCCTGGGTGTATCTGCCCAGCGCCTGAAACGTTCTCCCCTGGATGGGCATGGGGAACCCCACCCCCTGCAACCATAGTAGAGGATAAAGTGAAAGAGTTTCCATGTTCTCCCCGTGTCCACGTGGGTTTCCTCCAGGTTCTCCGGTTTCCTCCCACAGTCCAAAAACATGGATTAAGGTCAATTGAATTCTCCAAATTGCCCCATATAGAGTGTGTCTGTGTGAGTGAGTGTGTGCCCAGTGATAGATTGGCGTCCTTTCTTGGGTGTATCTGCCCAGCGCCCGAAAT
>JAFMOC010000145.1:1155000-1175000 GCA_019802505.1 Corydoras sp. C115 | reverse complement strand
GGGCAGATAGACCCAGGACAGGGCGCCAATCCATCGCTGGGTACACACTCACTCACACAGACACACTATATATGGGGCAATTTGGGGAACTCAATTGACTTGATTCATGTTTTTGGACTGTGGGAGGAAACCGGAGAACCCGGAGGAAACCCACGCGGACACGGGGAGAACGTGGAAACTCCACCCAGATTGGGATTCGAACCGGGAATCCCTAGTGCTGAGAGGAGAACATGCTAAACCACTAAGCCACCGTGCCACCCACAATGTTTAAATATATTATGTACATATATGTACATTCCGGACGGCACGGTGGTTTAGTGGTTAGCATGTTCTCCTCTCAGCACTAGGGATTCCTGGTTCGAATACCAATCTGGGTGGAGTTTCCATGTTCTCTCCGAGTCCATGTGGGTTTCCTCCGGGTTCTCCAGTTTCCTCCCACAGTCCAAAAACATGGATCAAGGTCAATTGAATTCTCCAAATTGCCCCATATAGAGTGTGTCTGTGTGAGTGAGTGTGTGTCCAGTGATACACCCAGGACAGGACACCGATCTATCTGCCCAGCGCCCGAAACCTTCTCCCCTGTATGGGCATGGGGAACCCCTCCCCCCGCGACTCTAATAGAGGATAATGTGGAAGATAATGGATGGACTACAGTTTGATTTTATTCTTAAACAGGACAGAACGAATGTGGCATATTTCATTACTTTTGTTTATATATTGTATAACATATTAAATGCCAAAACAGAATCCAGGTGCAAAGGAACCACAAAATAAACCTCAGTTAGAACAGAGATCTGATTTCCGTGAATCATTTGAATCGCAGAACACCAAACACGACACCGCAGCCCACATGTTCCGCCTGCCGGCATATTAACTTTATTACGTACAAAGTGTCACGCCGTTCCGTCTTTAGAGACCAAAACGAAAACAGTTCCACGCCGTAATCCACCGGAGTTCTCCAGCATGCAACACTGCTGACATTGCGTTTGATATTTCAATACGCTGACTCGTCAAATTCCATAGTCTGACATTCATAAAACACATACGCTGGTTCTGCAAATGCTTCAGAGACTTAGAACCGCGGCCGGTCAGAGCAAAAGTGACGGCAACAGAGCAAGAATTGAAGGCCGGGCGGCACGGTGGCTTAGTGGTTAACATGTTCTCCTCTCAGCACTCGGGATTCCCGGTTCCAATCCCAATCTGGGTGGAGTTTCCATGTTCTCCCCGTGCCATATAGATTAGAGTGTGTCTGTGTGAGTGAGAGATAGATTGGCCCCCTGTCCTGGGTGTATCTGCCCAGCGCCCAAAACATTCTCCCCTGGATGGTCATGGAGAACCCCCCCCCCATGTGTGTTTCCTCTGGGTTCTCTGGTTTCCTCCCACAATCCAAAAACATGGTACAAGTCAATTGAGTTCTCCAAATTGCCCCATATAGAGTGTGTCTGTGTGAGTGAGTGTGTGCCCAGTGATAGATTGGCGTCCTGTCCTGGGTGTATCTGCCCAGCGCCCAAAACATTCTCCCCTGGATGGGCATGGAGAACCCCCCCCCCCCCCCCCCCCGCAACCCTAGTAGAGGATTAAGTGGAAGATAATGGATGGAAATTAAAGGCCTTGAAACAACGGCATGTTTGTTGTAAGTAGAGAGCAGACTGGGCACACACTAGGCATTGGGCCTTAATAAATGGGGGGCATTTTGGATAGGGGCAATTTAGCGCAGCCAATTTACTTGTATCCATGTTTCAGGGCAGGGCAAGGAAACGAGAGAACCCTAAGAAAACCCACACGGACATGAGGAGAACATGGAATCTCGGGATTCAGGCTTGGCCTTGCGTTGCGACCAGAAGGTCCCCGGTTCGATTCCAGGTCTACTATGGCTATAGTATACTATGGCTGGTGTCCTTGGACAAGGCACCTAAGCCCAATTGCTCCCCGGGCGCCAAATACAAGGCTGCCCACCACTCTGGTCACATGTTCTGACTTCACTTCCCTACATTGATGGGTTAAATGTTAAATGGGTTCCTTCCTTTTTAACTGCGCCATCCAGAAAAGGCATCAAGTCTCCTAAATCACATCGAAGCGCCTGCTCGTCCACTGCATTGTTATTTCAGGCGGAGCGTTGAATGGCTTTTGTGCCGGACGATAAAAACGTCCACTCAGCAGTTCGTCCTGATGAATTAAGCTGGACCCGGTGGTATTCGTCTTCGCCGAAGCGTCATCAATTCATACCGGCCTCATTAAAACCCGGCTTTACGCGTGTCCTGCGTGGACAGTCGATACGCAGGTGCAAATGCACTCGCAATACACGCGAGATGCTCTGGACTTCATACATCCAGATTAATTAAGCATTGTGGAAGTGAATCGGTGCTCGGCGAGATTAAACTGCGCTGGCTGAACCGACTTCCTTCGCTTTTGTCCGTTTTTTTTCGGACAGACGAGGCCTAAAAGGCGCTTCGCTTGGCCGCTCGCACATTAGTTCCGAGCTAACAGCTGCAGGCGGAGCTTCATTCAGAGTCTTATTAAACCTCGGGGCTCGAGCCACATTCACGGTGTAATCAAATGAATTGAGAAACCTTACGGCACTCTGAATACAGGGGCTTTTAGAACCCGTTTTGAAGATTGGCTTCACTGTCCGCTGCTATAACCACCTCCTCTCTCACAGATGGCTTTCTACATGACTTTGGAATCGATGCTGTTCATTCGTGACCATTGTGAGGTCAGACACTGATGTTGGACGGGGCGTGACTCACAGCATAGCAATACGAGAGGTGTGCGTTATTGTCAGTAATGTCACGGTTGGACAAACGGCTCAGCCAATCAGATTAAGGACCAGAACTGTCCTGTAGTAAGTACTAAATCTATCGCTGGGCACACTCACTCACACACGCACAAAAACACACTCTGAATGGGGCAATTTTGAGAATTTCAATTGACCTTGATCCATGTTCCTTGATCCATGTTCGGACTATGGGAGGAAACCGGAGAACCCGGAGGAAACCCACACGGACACGGGGAGAACATGGAAACTCCACCCAGATTGGGATTCAAACCTGGAATCCCTAGTGCTGAGAGGAGAACGTGCTAACCACCAAGCCAACGTGCTGCCATGTTCTAAATTTGATATATATATATATATATACACACACGGTGGCTTAGTGGTTAGCACGTTCTCCTCTCAGCACTAGGGATTCCCGGTTCGAATCCCCATCTGGGTGGAGTTTCCATGTCCTCCCCGTGTCTGTGTGGGTTTCCTCCGGGTTCTCTGGTTTCCTCCCACAGTCCAAAAACATGGATCAAGATCAATTGAATTCTTCAAATTGCCCCATATAGAGTGTGTCAATGTGAGTGAGTGTGTGCCCAGCGATGGATTGGCGCCCTGTCCTGGGTGTATCTGCCCAGTGCCCGAGACGTTCTCCCCTGGATGGGCATGGGGAACCCCACCGCGACCCTAATAGAGGATAAAGCGGGAATAATGAATGAATGAATGAATATATATATATATATATAGTGTATAATACATCATATATTTATATCTGATTTTTATATTTATTCATAGGCACACAAGCCCACACACAAACATGTTCCTTTATGTATTAAAAATATAAGGCAGAAAATACTTTAAGGACGTGTTGATTGAACTCCTTTAACTCAGTTTACTTTATTTGCAGCCTTATTAAACAGATGGATTCAATATTTGTGTGGTTCTAATGAGCAGGATAAGCTTATAAACATGTTCAGTAGAACATCATACGGCTGAGGTTCCTCTTACAGAATAATCATCGTCGAAATGTCTTCATTTCAGGTGTGAACAGGGCTAGTGTATGCACCATCATGATTTACTGTATCTATGGTGTGTGCAGTACGGTACGCTATGGTTTAGTATTTGGCTCTATAGTCAATTGAAAATGACTACAGACTTAGTCTTCATTTGTGATGGAAGGTAAGAATTTTTGAAGAATTTTTTTTATAATCTGATGATTATAAATGTACATATCCATTTAGTCATTCAGCAGACGTTTTCATTATCAAACCTGATTATCTGATCCTGCACCCCCCCATTTTATTATTAATAAAAAAAAAAATCCTCTCTTTTTTTTTCTCCTTTTTAAAAAAAAAATAATTTTTTTTTAATTCTTTCTATTTTTTATTTTTTTTTCTTTGAAAATGTAGGAATGGTTTCATGACAGTCATGCACATCATGTACACTACGGCCTTGTCCTTTGCAAGTCGCACGAAATGAGCTGAAATAAAAGGGTTGAAATGAAAGGGCTTCATTTCTTCATTCAGGCTTCATTCCTCCAGTTGATTAACGACTTTCAGGCCAGTAGGATGTTCGTTAGTGCATGTGTATGATGGTGTAAGTCAGTGCTTCTCAAATAGTGGGGCGCGTCCCCCCAGTGCGGTGCATGGGGGGGGGGCGCATAACAAGAAATCACAGAGCAAGTGATATTAAATGTACTGAACAAACCCTTAAGAGACGAAATGGAGAAATATTTAACAGGAATGACGGAAAGAAAGGCGGAGAGAGACGAAGATAATGAGAGAAACAAAAGTCACCCGAAAGTTAAAACGAGGAAAGTGTATGTAGCGCTTAGTTTCACTGTAACTGTAACTTCACTGTAACTGAGGTGGAGACAAAGAAAGACCGGTGTGTCCTCTGTGTCTTTAAATGTTGGCAGCGGACAGTGTGAAGCCAAATAAATGAAGGCATCACTTAAAGACATTACACCACAATCACGCTGATAACTCAAGAGTTTTTAAATCGTAAATGTGACGAGTATAACCTGCAAACATCCCGTTTATGAAAGCTGCTCCAGAAAAGCTGTGCTGCAGAACGGGCGCATTGGAGACATTAGTTCTGATTTCCTCAAAAAAAAAAAAAAAAAAAAAAAAAAAAAAAAAAAAAAAACAGCACAAATTGTTATATTCATTTTTGATTTGTAGGTTAAAGTGTTAATGAATGTTGCTGATGAATTTGAATTTATTATTATTTATTGATTTTATTTAATTTTATTTTTTCAGTATCAAATGCCGGTCGGTTCAAAAATGTTTCTCGTTTAAATAAGGATTTCATTCGTTTCTGTTACAAACTAAAAAACAAAGTAAATCAAATGATTCTTTGTTCTAAGTTGATCTATATTTCTTTCTTTTTTGTTTTCTTTATTGTTAATAAGGAGACATTGTTATAAAAGAGGTGTTATAGACAAATCATACTACAGTGGGCGTGTAAAAATAATTTAGCCCATTTTTGATACATTTTTGATAAATCTTGTGGGGGGGGGGTGAGGTGAGTGTGCGTGTGTGTGTGTGGGGGGGGGGGGGCGCAAAATGTTTTCTTCTTCCTGGGGGGGGCTTAACAGAAGATAATTGAGAATCACTGGGGTAAGTGTTTGTTGGGAGGAAGAACACTATGCACTCACCTCCAGTCTGTTGAGCAGCTTCTTTTTGATGGCGTTCTGAGCTGCAGCATTGGTGGCCACTCTTAACCCCTCAGCGGCTTCGCGCAGCCTCTGCTGCTGCTCCTCGTTCTCCGGGTGAGCGGCGGCACCCTGCGGAACGGCACGCGTTTTAGCACATTACGAAAACATTTAAGATCTCAGCACAAACACACCTTGCAATTGTATTTGAGAGGAAATTTGGATCCGACACTTGAACACGGAACCGGGAATATTATTCAAAACAGGTTCGAATCCCAATGTAAGTGGAGTTTTCATGTTCTCCCTGTGTCCACGTGGGTTTCCTCCGGGTTCTCCGGTTTCCTCCCACAGTCCAAAAACACGGTAAATTGAATTCTCCAAATTGCCCCATATAGAGTGTGTGTGTATAAGTGAGTGAGTGATAGATTGGCACCCTATACTGGGTGTATCTACCCCAGTGCCCGAAACGTTCTCCTGTGCATGGGACCCTTCCCAATTTGTATGTCCACTCATCAATGTCTAATCAGCCAATCACGTGGCTGCAAATTAATACATTGAAAAAATCATGCCAATACTGTTGATATTATTCGGGAACAGGTTCGAATCCCATTGTAAGTGGACTTTTCATGTGCTCCCTGTGTCCACGTGGGTTTCCTCCGGGTTCTCCGGTTTCCTCCCACAGTCCAAAAACACGGTAAATTGGATGCTCTTAATTGCCCCATATAGAATGTGTGTGTATAAGTGAGTGAGTGATAGATTGGCGCCCTGTCCTGGGTGTATCTACCCAGTGCGCAAAACGTTCTCCCCTGCCCCCCCCCCCCATCTGTATGTCAACCATTTAATACATGAAAAAATCATTCCGATACTTTTAATATTAATCGGGAACAGGTTCGAATCCCAATCTGGGTGGAGTTTCCATGTTCGCACTGCGTCCATGTGGGTTTCCACCGGGTTCTCCGGTTTCCTCCCACAGTCCAAAAACATGGTAAATTGAATGCTCTTAATTGCCCCATATAGAGTGTGTGTGTCTGGGTGAGTGAGGGCACCCAGCAATAGATTGGGAACCTGTATTGGATGTATCTGCCCAGTGCCCGAAACGCTCTCCCCCACATGGGAACCCCTCCCCCAATCTGTAGGTCAACTAATTAATATCTAATCAGCCAATCACATGGCTGCAATTTAATACATGAAGAAATTGCGCCAATACTGTTAATGTATCCACCAGGTTTAAAGGGTTAGAACACATCACGATGGAGAATAATGATCTGCTGTCGTGCCCCCCTCATGGGAACCCCACCATTTCTATTGTAGTTTGCTTAGCTCTCCATCCATCCATCCATTATCTTCCGCTTTATCCTACAGTAGGGTCGCGGGGGGGGGGGGGGGGGGTTCCCCATGCCCATCCAGGGGAGAACGTCTCAGGCGCTGGGAAGATACACCCAGGACAGGACGCCAATCCATCACTGGGCACACACTCACTCACACAAACACACTATATATGGGGAAATTTGGAGAACTCAATTGACTTGATCCTTGTTTTTGGACTGTGGGAGGAAACCGGAGAACCCGGAAGAAACCCACGCGGACACGGGGAGAACATAGAAACTCCACCCAGATGGGGATTCAAACCGGGAATCCCTAGTGCTGAGAGGAGAACATGTTAACCACTAAACCACCCTTGCCCTTGCTTAGCTCTAATTGGTTAAAAGATACAGGACTATAAAGGACCCTGTGTTCTGCTCTCAGCCGTGTTTTTATTCTTAAATACTAAATTCATAGATTTTTTAAAGGTATTTATTAATGCTTTCTAATGCACATGGCCTGGAGCTAAAGACACCCAACGCAGCCCCATCTGGAAATCTGAAAGGCTTTTACAGTATATTTAATGCAAACACCATCAGCACATTTTACTGTTACCTTGGAAACCAGGCGTCAGCATCCGTTCAGAGAAATGGGGCTGCAGTCGATGAGTCTTGTGCTTATACCCTTTTCTTTCCACGCACACTCGCAGCGCTCACATTAAAGCTATCTGTTCAGTCAGCATCGCGTTGGGAACTTAAGATGAACACCATGGTGGAACATTCCATTTCTAAGGTATTTTTTTCGGTATTTTTTTGCGTTGCCTACATTTACATTACATTTGGTCATTTATTGGACGCTTTTATCCAAAGCGACTTCCAAGGTGAGCACAGGGTTCATCACAGCGCCCCCTGCAGCAATGAGGGTTAAGGGTCTTGCTCAAGGACCCACATTGGTAACTTCAGTGGACCTGGGATTTGAACCCCCAACCTTCAGATTGATAACCCAACACCCTAACCACTGAGCTACCACTCCCTCTAAACACTAAGCGATTTTGAAGCTTGAGGAGACGAACATTGATGTCTGTGATGAACTGTTAAGGTCAATTTTTGTTTTCAGGACTCTGCAGTTGGGGCGGCACGGTGGTTTAGTGGTTGACATGTTCTCCTCTCAGTGCTAGGGATTCCCGGTTCGAATCCCAATCTGGGTGGAGGTTCCATGGCCTCCCCGTGTCCCCGTGGGTTTCCTCCGGGTTCACCGGTTTCCTCACACAGTCCAAAAACATGGATCAAGTCAATTGAATTCTCCACATTGCCCCATATAGAGTGTGTCTGTGTGAGTGAGTGTGTGTTCAGTGATAGATTGCCCCCCTGTCCTGGGTGTATCTGCCCAGCGCCCAACATCATTCGATTTTGTTCCATTTTGGTCATGGAGCAGACGATTTTATCCAAAGTGAATAACAAGGACACCAACTCCATTGGCGTTAGAACAGAGAGTTGGGTCTTGCTCAAGAACCCACATTGGTAACTTCAGTAGACCTGGGATTTGCACCCACAACCTTCTAATTTATAGCACCAACAACCTAACCACTGAGCTACCCACCCTTAGTTTAACCAACCCAAACCAGTTGGTTTCAACTTGTAATCATCATTCGATTTTGTTCCATTTTGGTCATGAAGCAGACGATTTTATCCAAAGCGACTTACATGGACACCAACTCCATTGGCGTTAGAACAAAGAGTTGGGTAACTTCAGTAGACCTGGGATTTGCACCCACAACCTTCAGATTGATGGCACCAACAACCTAACCACTGAACTACCCACCCATAGTTTAACCAATCCAAACCAGTTGGTTTCAACTTGTAGTCATTTTTTCAACTCAGACAAAACCAAAGCATTTTTTAATTCCTTCCAACTTTTTGAATCTGATTCCACTGATTTTAGGATTAATCTGGGACTGAAGCTAAAATTCAGTATTTATTCTAGAGCCTCTGAAATTGGCATCATTTTAAGGAATCAGAAGCAAAATCTCAATCAGAACATCAACATTCGAAAAAATGAATGAGTGGGAAGTACGTTTACAGTGGATCACATGAACCTCTGGTCAATTCTTTAAGTAATTAATTCTCTAACGGAGTAAACGGGGCATGAGGCTTTGTCTGTAAACAGTTTTCAGCAGATCCCTCACATCAGGAGCCTCTCAAACCAACAGTTTACATAAATAAACGTGTTTATATCATTGCATTGAAAAGTCCCTGTTTGCAGATGTTGGATGTTGTGTTGAAAATCTTTTTGTTAAAGCTAACCTGGATTTAAATATAACGATATAAAGATCACCCCTGGATGGGCAGGGAGAACTTGTACTGGTTACCCTCACTGCTTTTAAAGCTATGCATTACTGATCAGCTGGTCACCCCTGTTTACAAAGGTTTCATTGGAATCCCAAATAATGTAACCGAAGTTCGACGTCATGTGTTTCCTTTTAACCTCCTGAAGCGCCCACACTTGATTGAAACCAGATTGGGACATTTGTTATGCTTTAAGATCACAGGTTTTAACAGCCATGTAAGTATGAGCTGAACTGGACAGTCTGCAGTCTTATGATCTTAAGAAAATAATAACAATAATAATAATAATAATAATAATAATAATAATAATAATAGGCGGCACAGTGGCTTAGTGGTTAGCATGTTCTCCTTTCAGTGCTAGGGATTCCCGGTTCGAGTTTCCATGTTCTCCCCGCGTCCACGTGGGTTTCCTCCGGGTTCTCCAAATTGCCCCATATAGAGTGTGTTTATGTGAGTAAGTGTGTATCCAGTGATAGATTGGCGTCCTGTCCTGGGTGTACCTGCCCAGCGCCCGAGACGTTCTCCCCTGGATGGGCATGGGGAACCCCCCCCCCACACACAACCCTAGTTGAGGATAAAGCAGAATATAATGGATGGGTAATAATAATAATAATAATAATAATAATAATAATAATAATAATAATAATAATAATAATAATAACAGGTAAGCTCAAATAAAAGGGTTTATGTCATAAAAGTATCATTAAAGTCATAAAACACACAAAAATGTAATGCAAATACTAGGATTGTACTTTTTTTCTTACTCAAACAGCTTATTTAAGCTAAAGCCTTTGAAAACTAGAGACTATCCCAGCACTTACATAGCAAAAGATGTGGAAATACCCTGGACTGGTCCCTGGTTCAGCTCATGGCACGCACATATTTATATTAATGAGCAATTTAGCGTCTCCATTAATTTGGTGAAGGAAACTAGAGCTTGGGCGGCACAGTGGCTTAGTGGTTAGTATGTTCTCCTCTCAGCGCTAGGGATTCCCAGTTCGAATCCCATTCTGGGTGGAGTTTCCATGTTCTCCCCGTGTCCACATGAGTTTCCTCCGGGTTCTCGGGTTTCCTCCCACAGTCCAAAAACATGGATCAAGATCAATTGAATTCTTCAAATTGCCCCATATAGAGTGTTCTCCCCTGGATGGGCATGGGGAACCCCCCCCGCAACCCTAATAGAGGATAAAGCGGAAGATAATGGATGGATGGATGGAAACTAGAGCTCATTAAATCAACCCATGGGGAGAACATGTCAATTTCACCCATAAATCCACCCCATTGGATTATTGCAAGGTGTCATGCTATTTTAAATGAAATGAAATGGATGAAAGAAAAGCTCGGCATAATCTAAGCCTGGGCATGGCATGGTGGCTAAGTGGTTAGTATGTTCTCCTCTCAGCGCTGGGGATCCAGCATTGAATCCCATGGATTCATAGTGAATTGGCTGCTCTAAATTGCCCCATATAGAGTGTGTCTGTGTGAGTGAGTGTGTGCAGCGATAGATTGGCGTCCTGTCCTGGGTGTATCTGCCCAGCACCCGAAACATTCTCCCCTGGATGGGCATAGACAACCTCCCCCCCAACCCCCATTAACCCCCTATAAGACTAAGCTAAGAATAACGAGATAAGATGAGATAAATTTAAGCCTGTACAAAAATAATACAAATATATTATGATATTTTATCCCTCAGCTATATTTCAAAATTATATTAATATATTTTATCTTCTAAGCTCTGATCTGTTTGTCAGTGCACTTCTAAAACTGTACCATAAGTAGGTCAAGAGGTCATCACTGGAGCCTGAGTGCAGAGAACATGTTCGTGATTTTCTCCATTAAAGAGGAAAAGCTCAAAATAATATTTATACCTTTAAACCACAACACTGATATGCTTCGCTTGGAAGATCTAAATCAAAAGGTTTCCTGACCCACGGTGTGTTATTAAATCATGCTCCACAATGAGATTTCCTTCCTCCCAAAACCCCCCTCTCCTATTTATGAAATCTGTCCTCAGCCCGTAATTAACACCACCTGTCTGTAGAACATCAAACAGCCGCTGCGCTCGGAGCTGACGAGCCCGCGTTTCAGTTCAGTCTTCATGTTAAACTCTGCGGGTTGAAAGGGCGACTTCGTTTAAATGCCATTAAAGACCACGTTTGTACCACAGATGTGTTAGAACTGAGGATCCAGTGATGGAAGCATCTTCATCCATCCATTATCTTCCACTTTATCCTCTATTAGGGTCGTGGGGGGGGGGGGTTCCCTATGTCCATCCAGGGGAGAACGTTTCGGGTGCTGGGCAGATACACCCAGGACAGGACGCCAATCTATTGCTGGGCACACACTCACTCACACACACACACTCTATATGGGGCAATTTGGAGAATTCATTTGACCTTGATCTATGTTTTGACTGTGGGAGGAAACCGGAGAACCCGGAGGAAAGCCACGCGGACACGGGGAGAACATGTAAACTCCACCCAGATTGGGATTCGAACCTGGAATCCCTAGCGCTAAAAGGAGAACATGCCAACCACGAGGTCAAACCTATCCATCCATTATCTTCCGCTTTATCCTCTATTAGGGTCGCGGGGGGGGTTCCCCATGCCCATCCAGGGGAGAACGTTTCGTGCGCTGGGCAGATACACCCAGGACAGGACGCCAATCCATCGCTGGGCACACACTCACTCAAACACACACACTCTATATGGGGCAATTTGGAGAACTCAATTGACCTTAACCCATGTTTTTGGACTGCGGGAGTAAACCGGAGAACCCGGAGGAAACCCACACGAACACAGGGAGAACATGGAAACTCCACCCAGATTGGGATTCGAACCGGTAATCACTAGTGCTGAGAGAAGAACATGCTAAACACTAAGCCACCGTGCCGCCGGAAGCATCTTTATTTTTAGCATTATTTCAATATATAAGCACTAGGGATTCCAGGTTCGAATCCCAATCTGGGTGGAGTTTCCATGTTCTCCCCATGTCCGCATGGGTTTCCTCCGGGTGCTCCGGTTTCATCCCACAGTCCAAAAACATGGATCAAGGTCAACTGAGTTCTCCAAATTGCCCCATATAGAGTGTGTCTGTGTGAGTGAGTGTGTCCAGTGATAGATTGGTGTCCTGTCCTGGGTGTATCTGCCCAGCGCCCGAGACGTTCTCCCCTGGATGGACATGTGGAACCCCCCTCCACCCTAGTAGAGGATAAAGCAGAAGATAATGGATGGATGTCAATTTTTGTCTAATCCTCTACTAGGGTCATATGGGGCGGGGGGAATACACATTTAGGGTAGAACCTTTCCGGCACTGAGCAGATAAATCAAGGACAGGGGGGCAATCTATCGCTGGGCACGCTCACTCACACAAACACACTCTATATGGGGCAATTTAGAGCATTCTATGTTTTTTGGACTACAGTGTTGATGCTGCCCCAGGCCCATCCAGGTGAGAACGTCTCGGGCGCTGGGCAGATACACCCAGGACAGGGCGCCAATCCATCCCTAGGCACACACTCACTCACACAGACACACTCTACAGTATATGGGGCAATTTGGAGAATTCAACTGACCATGTCAATTCTCAAGTTGACGCAAATCGTCATCCCCTTCCAAGGTTTCTTCTTTAAAACAACAACATAACATAGATTTTTTCTTGCCACTGTCTCTTTGGCTTGCTCTTTGGGGGATTAAAGGCTTACAACACTGTAAACCGTCTATTATTGTAAATAAACACTTTATAAATACATTTCTTGAACTTGAACTTCATGAGTTGCTGAAGATGAAGGTTCAAACCTCTTATATGGTCCGGACGATTCATATGAAATAATAACGTAGTCCTCACCTGCATCCCCCATGGACGTGAAGATGCTTTCAGTAACGGTCATGATGGTGTCGGTGGCCTGGTCGTAGCGACCGATGGGCTCTCCGCAGCTGGCGTAGTGGCGCACATGCTGGAGCAGGTCACTGAGGGCCATGCTGACCGTCCCGGCGGCCCCGTTCACTTGGCGGAGCAGCTCGGCCTCGTCCGAGGCGGCGTGGCACGCCTTGAGACACACCTCCACCGAGCGCTCCACCAGCCGGCCCGCCTCCACCAGCTGCTCCTGGCATACGGGCGAGCTTATTGTGGAGCTCACCACCTACAGTGCAAGAGACCGGGAGGGTACAGAATTAGAACCATACTGCTCCTGTCTGACAAGAACCCAAAAACTAATGGCTGCAGGTTCGGGGAACTTGCGAAACCGTTTCTGTATTAGAACCGTCGCATGCTTCAGCAGGGACGATGTCTTCATTTCCTTAATTCAAGTCTTTTTTTTATTTATTTTGCAAATATTGTCTACTTTTATTATGGGGTCAGTAATAAAGGACTGTATTCCTGTCCTGTATTGATGTATGTTCTGCCCGTGTCCGCGTGGGTTTCCTCCGGGTTCTCCGGTGTCCTCCCACAGTTCAAAAACATGGCGCAAGGTCAATTGAATTCTCCAAATTGCCCCATATAGAGTGTGTCTGTGTGAGTGAGTGTGTGTCCGGTGATAGATTGGCGCCCTGTCCTGGTTGTATTCGCCCAGCACCCGAAACGTTCTCCCCTGGATGTACAAATGTACATGTACAAATACATGGCTCAAGGTCAATTGAATTCTCCAAATTGCCCCATATAGAGTGTGTTTGTGTGAGTGAGTGTGTGCCCAGTGATAGATTGGCGTCCTGTCCTGGGTGTATCTGCCCAGCTCCCCAAACGTTCTCCCCTGGATGGACATGGGGAACCCCCCCCCACAACCCTAGTAGAGGATAAAGTGGAAAATAATGGATGGATGGAAGTGTTTAGGGTGGGATCTTTGCGAGAAGGTCTTATGTTGATTTCTTGGTAGTAAGGACAGTCGATGTGGACGTCTTTTATCGTTAGTGGAATGTCGCACGGTTTTCATGCTCTCCCCGTGTCCTTGTGGGTTTCCTCTGGGTTCTCCGGTTTCTTCCCACAGTCCAAAAACATGGATCAAGTCAATTGAGTTCTCCAAATTGCCCCATATAGAGTGTGTCTGAGTGAGTGAGTGTGTGTCCAGTGATAGATTGCCGCCCCGTCCTGGGTGTATCTGCCCAGCACCCAAAACGTTCTCCCCTGGATGGGCATGTGGAACGCCCCCCCCCCCTCCCCAGTTCCCCCAGTTATTGCAGTAGTTCGAGCAGAAGACTGATACCTTGGTGCAGGCCACTAGCTGTGATGTGGAGAGAGCACACTGCGTGGCTGCTGTGATCACACGGTTCTGCAGTGCCGTGTCCTCGGCCACCTGGGCTACGTTCTTCGCCTTCAGCACCAGCAGGGCGGCGGCGTTGGCTACCGCCTTGGCCAGGTTCATCATGATGTCCTGAAACAGCCAACAGTGGAGATAAAGTTCTATAGTGAGGTTCTCATGCTGAGTAGGTACTACAGTCAGAGAAATAAGTGTGTAAAACTGCACGGTCATCGATTTATTCAGCGGTAATATGAATATAGTGAATTTCTACGATGCACAAATAATTACATAACAAAACACATATAATAAAATATAAACAAATACATTAAAAAAAACAGTGTAAAGCAGTTAAACTGGCAACCTGATTTTTTTTTTTTTTGTAATATTTGCCAAACCCAAATTAATTAACTTCTGACTGTCTCATACCAACTATAAAGGTCGGTGGGGAAAGGATAACCCATGGGGTTGTTTGGCAGGGATAGGTCCAAGTATAGAAAGATCGTCATCATTAAGCATGTCATGACATTCTGATGCCTTGTGGTTAGCATGTTCTCTCATCAGCGCTGGGGATTCCATGTTGGAATCCTGATTTGGGTGGAGTTTCCATGTTCTCCCCATGTCCGTGTGGGTTTCCTCCGGGTTCTCCGGGTTCCTTCCACAGTCCAAAAACATGCATTCAAGGATTGACATGGATTGCCTTTATCTAAATTGCCCCTATATAGTGGATTTCTATGTTAGGGAGTCGGTCCTGGGTGCATCTGTCCAGCACCTGAAGCGTCCCCTGGACCCCCCCCCCATGATCCTTATATAAGATTAAGAAGAACATAATGAATGAATCAATGAATGAATGAATGAATGAATGCCTTTAATTTAGTAAGAACAGTCTGGGGAAGGCTCAGACTGTTTGTACTGTTGCCTATAAATAAACATCCATCCATTATCTTCTGCTTTATCCTCTAATAGGGTCGCGGGGGGGGGGTTCCCCATGCCCATCCAGGGGAGAATGTTTTTGGCACTGGGCAGATACACCCAGGACAGGGCGCCAATCTATCGCTGGGCACACACTCACTCACATACACACTCTATATGGGGCAATTTGGAGAACTCAATTGACTTGATCCATGTTTTTAGACTGTGGGAGGAAACCGGAGAACCCGGAGGAAACCCACGCGGACACGGGGAGAACATGGAAACTCCACCCAGATTGGGATTCGAACTGGGAATCCCTAGTGCTGAGAGGAGAACATGCTATTTATTGCCACCAATTAATAAACAACAATATAACAATGTTCCTCTTTCTCTAACAGTCAGAGAAGCAGGGTTATTAAAGAGAAGAGGAACAGAGCAGTGTAGCTGGAAATTCTTGAGACGGACCTGTGGCCCTTTGCCACGATAATGATAAACGTCTGGAGCGTTCCGCAGAAGTCCGATCCAAAACATACTGCAAAGGAAACTCTCTATTGGTTCCATAGGAAGAAGAAAGTTGTTAAAACGTCCGAGACAATTACAGAACCAAACCCAACAGAAGGATAAACTAAAAATGACTCCCCAGTGACTCCTCGGATCGTCAGGCTCTGTGTAGAAGAACGAAAAGCCTTCGGAACGTCGGATCCGAGAGACTTTCTGTAGAAGGCGGCCTCGCGGTTAATTAAATATCTTGTAATTAGTGTATTTTCTTAATGACATCCCTGTTTATTTGATTCAAGAAAATGTTATTATTATTATTTAATTTATTATTTATTATTATTCCATCCATCCATTACTTCTGCTTTATCCTCTATTAGGGTCGCGCGGGGGGGGGGGGGGGGGGGGGGGTGGTTCCCCATGCCCATCCAGGGGAGAACGTTTTCGGGCACTGGGCAGATACACCCAGGACAGGACGCCAATCTATCACTGCACACACACACTCACTCACACAGACACACTCTATATGGGGCAATTTGGAGAACTCAATTGACTTGATCCATGTTTTTGGACTGTGGGAGGAAACCGGAGAACCCGGAGGAAACCCACGTGGACACGGGGAGAACATGGAAACTCCAACCAGATTGGGATTGGAACCGGGAATCCCTAGTGCTGAGAGGAGAACATGCCAACCACTAAGCCACCGTGCCACCCTATTTATTATTATTATTATTATTATTATTATTATTATTATATTATTTACATTTTATTATAAATTATATTTATTATTACGGCGGCTTAGTGGCTTAGTGGTTATGTTCTCCTCTCAGCACTAGGGATTTCCGGCTCGAATCCCAATCTGGCTGGGTTTCCTCCCACAGTCCAAAAAACATGGATCAAGTCAATTGAATTTCTCCAAATGCCCCATATAGAGTGTGTCTGTGTGAGTGAGTGTGTGCCCAGTGATAGATTGGTGTCCCTGTCCTGGGTGTATCTGCCCAGCGCCCGAAACGTTCTCCCCTGGATGGGCATGGAGAACCCCCCCCCCCCCCCCCAGATAAATGATATGAATGAATTCCCCATGTGGTACAGTTCAGTGGACCCCGTAGTTTTTCGAGCAGAAGATAAAAAAATACAGTATAGATATGTAAAATATAATAGAATATACAATATAGCCCCTGGATGGGCATGGGGAACCCCCCCGCGACCCTAATAGAGGATAAAGAGGAAGATTGGATATGTACGGATATATATACAATATTATATATAAATATATACAATAAGAATATACAAAACATAATAGAATACACGGCCAGCGTGCCGCCCCGGGAAAATATTTAAATTGCACATGAAGGTTTGGGGAGCAGAACATAGTGAATTCTTTGGCTTAATACTTTTGCTGTCGACTAACGTTTAATCTTATGAGCATCTCTGTATGAGAATATATTCATCCATCCATTATCTTCAGCTTTATCCTCTACTAGGGTTGGGGGGGGGGTTCCCCATGCCCATACAGAGGAGAACGTTTCGGGTGCTGGGCAGATACACCCAGGACAGGGCACCAATCCATCACTGGACACACACTCACTCACACACACACACTCTATATGGGGCAATTTGGAGAACTCAATTGACTTGATCCATGTTTTTGGACTGTGGGAGGAAACCGGAGAACCCGGAGGAAACCCACATGGACACGGGGAGAACATGGAAACTCCACACAGATTGGGATTCGAACCGGGAATCCCTAGTGCTGAGAGGAGAACATGCAAACCACTAAACCACCGTGCCGCTCCGGGAATATATTTATATACATTGGATCAAGTCAATTGAATTCTCCAAATTGCCCCATATAGAGTGTGTTTGTGTGAGTGAGTGTGTGCCAGTGATAGATTAGTGCCCTGTCCTGGATGTATCTGCCCAGCACCCGAGACGTTCTCCCCTGGATGGGCATGGGGAACCCCCCCGCGCCCCTAATAGAGTATAAAGCGTCACTACTCTTATAGAACGTTTGCCCTGATGAGCAGGGGCAACCTCTGACTGAAGTGATACGTTACCTGGAATCGCTCATCAGGTTCTCCCTCTCCAATATGGCGCAGCAGGTCCCCGCTGGCCTGACCGATGCTTCCTGCTGCGGTCAGCACCGTCTGCCGGGGCTGGAGAAAAATACCAAACCGAAAATCATTAGCAGACTGCCCCCTGCCATCACGCCATTATATGAGCTGGACAGCATGTGGAAGTGGTCATACCTCTCCAGACGCCGGCTCCACAGCCCTCAGAAGGTCACACACTGCACCGGTGAGAGTCCGGGCAGCCCCCATGAGCCTCTGCCCACTGCCCACTTCATCGTCCATGAGAGCAGCCAGCATCTTCACTCCCTTGGACATCTCCGTCAGGTTGGAGGAGATGGTGGTTATGGCGCAGCCTACAGCCGTGTAGTCGGTTTCCATGGGGTCACCTGGAGACGGTCGAAAAAAGGTCAAAATTAGGTTCGGCTAAATAAATTAGGGTACTGCACCCTATCCCAGCAGTCTGGTGGGGTCTCTAGTTTATAACAGGGAAGACATACAGATACACACACAATAAGACAGAGGGGCAATTTAATTAATTTAGCATTAAAGTCTTTGTAATAATATAATTATTGATTATCACAGGTTGATTATTATTATTATTATTATTATTATTATTATTATTTATCTGGCCTTATTAAAAAGTTTTAAAGCTCTGACAGCATCACTGGCTATTTGCCCCATAAGGACGATCAAAAGCAATATAGTCATAGGAGCAAATAGCCAGTGATGCTGTCAGAGCCTTAATAAAAAGTTTTAATGCTCTGACAGCATCACTGGCTATTTGCCCCATAGGAACAATTAATAGCAATACAGTCATAGGGGCAATTAGTATTTCCAAATTACCCAATGGCATATCTTTAACTTACAGGAAGGACAGAATAAAATCCATACAGACACATGGAGAACATGCAAATTCCACCGAGAAAGGCTTCTAGGAATCAATAAACAAACATGACAGTTCACTGGGGCAACGCAGTCATGCTGGAGCGGGTTGATTATTATTATTATTATTATTATTATTATTTCTCTGGCCTTATTAAAAAGTTTTAAAGCTCTGACAGCATCACTGGCTATTTGCCCCATAGGGATGATCAAAAGCAATATAATCAATAACCAGTGATGCTATTAGGGCGTTATTAAAAAGTCTCAAAGCTCTGACAGCGTCACTGGCTATTTGCCCCATAGGGATGATCAAAAGCAGTACAGTCATAGGGGCAATTAGTATTTCCATTTTACCCAATGGCATATCTTTAACTTACAGGAAGGACATGCAAACCCTTGATTTTTCCATGGGGTCACGTGGAGACGGTCGAAAAAAGGTCAAAATTAGGTTCGGCTAAATAAATTTAGTTCTTGTGAGGTGGTGGGCCCTATCCCAGCAGTCTGGTGGGGTCTCTAGTTTATAGCAGGGAAGACATACAGATAAATACATTCACACACATACATCAAATAAGACAAAGGGGCAATTTAATGAGACATAATATGAATGCTCCCAGAACAAAATCCATACAGACACACGGAGAACATGCAAATTCCACCGAGAAAGGCATCTAGGAATCAATAAACAACAAACATGGCACGGTTCACTGGGGCAACGCAGTCATGCTGGAGCGGGTTGATTATTATTATTATTATTGTTATTATGTTTCTGGCCTTATTAAAAAGTTTTAAAGCTCTGACAGCATCACTGGCTATTTGCCCCATAGGGACGATCAAAAGCAATACAGTCATAGGGGCAAATAGCCAGTAATGCTGTCAGGGCCTTATTAAAGAGTCTCAAAGCTCTGACAGCATCACTAGCTATTTGCCTCATAGAGACGATTAAAAGCAATACAGTCATAGGGGCAATTAGTATTTCCAATTTACCCAATGGCATATCTTTAACTTATAGGAAGGACATGCAGACTCGACATAAAAAAAGACCTTCGTTCACCCCAGCCGGGTATCAAACCCGTGATTTTTCCATGGGGTCACCTGGAGACGGTCGAAAAGGTCAAAATTAGGTTCGGCTAAATAAATTTAGTTCTTGTGAGGTGCTGGACCCTATCCCAGCAGTCTGGTGGGGTCTCCAGTCTATAGCAGGGAAGACATACAGATAAACACATTCACACACATACATACAATAAGACAAAGGGGCAATTTACCTCATTTAATATCTAAGTCTTTGTAATGAGGCATAATATGAATGCTCCCAGAACAAAATCCAAACAGACACAAGGAGAACATGCAA
>JAFMOC010000145.1:1127500-1150000 GCA_019802505.1 Corydoras sp. C115 | reverse complement strand
CGTGTCCGCCTGGGTTTCCTCCGGGTTCTCCGGTTTCCTCCCACAGTCCAAAAAACATGGATCAAGTCAATTGAGTTCTCCAAATTGCCCCATATAGAGTGTGTTTGAGTGTGTGAGTGTGTACCCAGCGATGGATTGGCGCCCTGTCCTGGGTGTATCTGCCCGGCGCCCGGGACGTTCTCCCCTAGATGGGCATGGGGAACCCCCCCCCCCCCCCCCCGCGACCCTAATAGAGGATAAAGCGGGAGATAATGAATGAATGAACTAAATCATTCATTCACATGAATACTAACAATAAAACAGATATTAGAGGTTCATGCAATTATCCATCCATCATCTTCTGCTTTATCCTCTACTAGGACTCGCAGGGGGTGGGAGGGTACCCCATAGCGATCTAGGGGAGAACATTTTGGGCGCTGGGCAGGTACAGCCAGGAAAGGCACCAGTCTATCACTGGGCACACACTCACTCACACAGATACACTCAATATGGGGCAATTTGGAGAATTCAATTGACTTGATCCATGTTTTTGGACTGTGGGAGGAAACCCACGTGGACACGGGGAGAACATGGAAACTCCACCCAGATGGCGATTCGAACCGGGAATCCCTAGCGCTGAGAGGAGAACATGCTAACCACTAAACCACCATGCCACCCGTTCATGCATTCATGTTAAACCAAATGCTCTAAATTGCCCCACATAGAGTGTGTCTGTGTGAATGAGTGTATGCCCAGTGATGGATTGGCACCCTGTCCTGGGTGTATCTGCCCAGCGCCCGAAACGTTCTCCCCTGGATGGGCATGGGAACCCCCCCCCCCCAGCGACCCTAATAGAGGATAAAGCGGAAGATAATGAATGAATGATCTTAATAAAATAACAAGGGCGGCACAGAGGTTTAGTGGTTGGCACGTTCTCCTCTCAGCACCAGGGATTCCCGGTTCCAATCCCAAATTGGGTGGAGTTTCCATGCTCTACCTCGTGTCCGCGTGGGGTTCCTCCTGGTTCCCTCCCAAGATCAATTGAATTTTGCCCCTTATAGAGTGTGTCTGTGTGAGTGAGTGTGTGTCCAGCGATAGATTGGTGTCCTGTCCTGGGTGTATCTGCCCAGCGCCCGAAACGTTCTCCCCTGGATGGGCATGGGGGAACCCCCCCCCCCGCGACCCTAATAGAGGATGAAGCAGAAGATAATGAATGGATGGATAATATAACAGATGCATTATGAGGGAATCCTACTTCTTGGGTGAAACGGATTCCTCCAGCATGGTGGACTCTTCATCTCCATCCAGGCCGAAGCGATCTTTGCTCTGTTTCTGTAGATGGAACATCAGCATGCAGCAGGTTTATGTAGCAGGAGGTTCCGTTAATCTGAGGGCCATTAAAGAACACGCGAGGTCCTGGTGCAGTTACCTTTTTGAGGATGATGTCGATGTAGCCCGCAATGAGTTGGGAGATTTGTTCTCCCTCGGTGGTTTGAACAGAGTAATAACTCTCCTGGTACTCGCCAAAGTCCTGGAGAACGAGCCACATACAGAGTGCTGTGTGTGTACAGTGTGTAGTAATACATTCATTCATTCATTCATTCATTATCTCCCGCTTTATCCTCTATTAGGGTCGCGGGGGGGTTCCCCATGCCCATCCAGGGGAGAACGTTTCGGGCGCTGGGCAGATAGACCCAGGACAGGGCACCAATCCATCGCTGGAGACACACTCTATATGACACAGACACACTCTATATGGGGGCAACTTGAAGAACTCAATTGACTTGATCCATGTTTTTGGACTGTGGGAGGAAACCGGAGAACCCGGAGGAAACCCACGCAGACACGGGGAGAACATGGAAACTCCACCCAGATGGGGATTCGAACCGGGAATCCCTAGCGCTGAGAGGAGAACATGCTAAACCACTAAGCCACCGTGCCGCCTGTAGTAATACAATGTGTGTAAAAACAGTTTAAGGAAGGCTAGATACAAGGTGGCGTCACGGTGGCTTAGTGGTTGGCATGTTCTCCTCTCAGCACTAGGGATTCCCGGTTTGAATCCCATTCTGGGTGGAGTTTCCATGTTCTCCCCGTGTCCGCGTGGGTTTACTCCGTGTTCTCCGGTTTCCTCCCACAGTCCAAAAACATGGAACAAGTCAAATGAGTTCTCCAAATTGCCCCATATAGAGTGTGTTTGTGTGAGTGAGTGTGTGCTCAGTGATAGATTGGCGTCCTGTCCTGGGTGTATCTGCCCAGCCCCCGAAACGTTCTCCCCTGGATGGGCATGGGGAACCAAACCCCACAACCCTAATAGAGGATAAAGCGTTAGATAATGGATGGATAGTTACAAGGTCTACAAGCATTGAGTGAGTTTGGGGTAAACGTCCAGTCAGTTTTATTCAACCTGGGCAGAAGCTTTATTGCCCCAGGGCTGCCGGGTCATGACTGACCATGTGACCCATGATGGAACTGTGGACCATACCAGTGTGAAGCTCTTGGGTGATGCGGCCCATCTCTTCACGGTGGTCAGGGGCCACTCCTGCACTACATCCTTGGTCCGCTCGTCCACCCTCATCACAGACTCTTTGGTTATTCCCAGCAGACGTGGAACCAGTTTATTCTTGCTCTTCATCTTCTCCTGTTGGAGAACAAATCATGTTGTGGTATCATGTGTGGACCATTTGATGTCTTAATGTCAACAGTTAAGACATTAAACGCTCTTTATTGAGAACCCTGACTGTTCTTGTAATACAACAGCATTCTCATCTACCCTTATGCTGTTCTAACCCACAGTCCTGCCTACAAGGTAGGGTTCTAAGTCTGCTGAAAGAATGGGACGGCATGGTGGCTTAGTGGTTAGCATGTTCTCCTCTCAGCGCTGGGGATTCAGGTTCGAATCCCAATCTGGGTGTAGTTTCCATGTTCTCCCCGTGTCCACGTGGGTTTCCTCCGGGTTCTCCGGTTTCCTCCCACAGTTCAAAAACATAGATCAAAGTCAATTGAATTCTCCAAATTGCCCCATATAGAGTGTGTGTTCAGGGATATATTGGTGTCCTGTCCTGGGTGTATCTACCCAGTGCCCAAAACGTTCTCCCCTGGATGGGCATGGGGAACACCCCCCCCCCCGCGACCCTAGTAGAGGATAAAGCAGAAGATAATGGATGGATGGAAACTCATTGAGGGCTTTTTGCTCCTAAAAACCAGCCAAGCTTTAGATATTACTTTAAAACCTTGCGCTAATCTAATAAAAAAAGGTTCTGACAGGGTTCTCGACAGGACCAGGTTCTCAAAGAAAATTTGAAAGAAAGAAACATGAGATCAATCGCCACTGAGAACACATTTAAATCGACATGACATTACTTTAATTAAGTTAAGAGAGGTTGCCAACCAGTTTGATGGAGTTTGTTAGTCGGTGAGCAAAAAAAGCTTGGTTGGGTCCACATGTGGTTGATGTTCCACATTTATTTACAATAGAGTGTTCTGCGGATGAATTATTCTCAATTTAAAGAAATAAATAAGGTTTGAAATGGTTCATTATCATGGTTCATTATCAAGGTAATTATTATCATCAAAATTATTCAAGATGCAACATTTCTGTTTACCAATCTATCTATCTATATCCATACATACATATATATATATATATATGGACGGCACGCTGGCTTAGTGGCTAGCACCTTCTCCTCTCAGTGGAGTTTCCATGTTCTCCCCGTGTCCGTGTGGGTTTCCTCCGGGTTCTCGGGTTTCCTCCCACAGTCCAAAAACATGGATCAATTTAGTTCTCCAATTTGCCCCATATAGAGTGTGTCTGTGTGAGTGAGTGTGTGCCCAGTGATAGATTGGTGCCCTGTCCTGGGTGTATCTGCCCAGCGCCCGAAACGTTCTCCCCTGGATGGACATGGAGAACCCCCGGCCCCACCCGACACAAATACAGGATAAAGCGGGTTGGATAAAGATGATGGATAGATGGACATATATATATATATATATCAAATTTTTCGAAATCAAGGCCAAGTCTGTGCCCTAAAACACCCAAGGCCTGTCCATGGTCATTTGACCGTACAGACCGTACAATATTATGACGCCCAGTGAGCCAAACCTCCAGCCAAAACCTTGAAAACCATGAAGTATAAGGAGGCTGGACAAAAAAACTACCAACAACATACATCCTGAGATTATTGTTTATTCTCAGGGTGAAAGATAACAAGCGGCACTAATAGCCTTCAAGCCACAATGGGCCGCTATACACACACACACACACACACACACACACACACACACACAGTATGAATCAAATATGAGTAAACATAAGAATGAACCTCTTTTGTCCAAGGATGTGGAAATGATAAAAATAACCATCATTATAGAAGCATATTGTGCTGTTCATAAGAAACACAGCCGCTTACGTTTGACTTATTGCTGCGTTCACGCCAACGGCATCGGATTCGACTCCGGCTTGCTGCTGCGGAACTCCGGGCCTCGCGCTCGGTTTCTGTATCTGAGTATCTGCATGAGCTCGATTTAGTTTGCTTTTTGGTGGAAATTCATTTATGACCCAGCTCTCCAGCAAATGACTAATGACCTGGAATCGCTGCTTTGTGGAGATTTGGTTAATCGGCGTTGTAAAAACAGTAATAACAGGAAACCAATTATAAAGACTAAAGATGTGCGAGACTAATTAGAAGCTCCGGCTTTGTTGCTGCTCTAAACAGCTTTCGTTATATTGGGGTGTGTTATGAAACTGATTGCTTTTTATACTTTATAGCTCTGCTTTTGGAAAGCGAACGAGACCCAGACACCATCTTTAACCTTTAGAGCCAATTGGTATTTAATTTAGTGGCTCGTTCAGGGAAGTTTGTGGACATCTGTTGTCTATGACGCAGCAGTTTTACTCAGTTTTTCAGATGTATTTTATTAGTCGTTGGGCCTGACACGATGCTCATTGCTATGCTATACAGTCAACAGTCTATTTTCACTCGTTCTTCTTGCGTTATTTAAATAGCAACGTGCTTGTGAATATATCTACACCGAAGCATGTGACCACATCACCTCACCTTCTCTCTCTCTGTCAATATTTAAGTTTATTGGTTTATTTTGTACATTATATTGCATATTACTGCATATTTTTACAATATCTCTCTGTCTTTCTATATACACACACACACATAATACATACACATACATATGTTTAATACATACATACACACACATACATACACACACACACACATATATATATATATATATATATATATATATATATATATATAATAAAACTGAGGTTTTACACACACATAATAAATACACACACACACACATTATATATATATATATATATATATATATATATATATATATATATATATACACAGTAATATATATATTATATTATTTTATATTATTATATTATATTATGTATGGGGCGGCACGGTGGCTTAGTGGTTAGCATGTTCTCCTCTCAGGTCAAGGGATTCCCAGTTTGAATCCCCATCTAGGTGGAGTTTCCATGTTCTCCCCGTGTCCGCGTGGGTTTCCTCCGGGTTCTCCGGTTTCCTCCCACAGTCCAAAAACATGGATCAAGTCAATTGAATTCTCAAAATTGCCCCATGTAGAGTGTGTCTGTGTGAGTGAGTGTGTGCCCAGTGATAGATTGGTGTCCTGTCCTGGGTGTATCTGCCCAGTGCCCGAGATGTTCTCCCCTGGATGGGCATGGGGAACCCCCCCCCGCGACCCTAATAGAGGATAAAGCGTAAGATAATGGATGAATGAATGAATGAATATTGTGTATGTTTATATTACACAAACATACACATATACATACATATATATATATATATATATATAATTATACACACACGCACATACACACACACACACACACATATACATATATATACATATATATACATATATATACATATATATATATATATATATATATATATATATATATATATATATATATACCACATATATATATATACATATACACATACATACATACACAAACACACACACATATACGCAAAACATACATACACAAATATACACTCACATATACATATTTATATACACACATACACACACAAAACACACTTTTAAAGTCTTTACATCTTACTTTCACTAGGAAGAAGGACACTCCATACGTCCGCAGGGACCTGGCCAGCTTCACATACTTAACCTTGGCCTCGATTTCCGTCATCTCGCCGCAGCTTTTGTGTTCCTGCAAAGTTAAAGAGCAAACAAGGCAGCAGTCTGAGATCACTCTTCCAGCTCGGCGTGCTTTTTTTTTTAAGCTTCGGTTAACTAAAGCAGCCGGTTGAGCTCATTAGGCTGTAAATCTTTTAATCGGGTATTCATTTTCCTAATCTTAATTATTCTGCAGCTGTAAAGGGTTTCAAAACTCTCATAGCTCACAAGTGTGCGCGCTTCATTAAAGATCGGCACCGCACGCATTAGCATTTCACCGGCCTGGTTTTAAAAAACTACGTACAGGAGCCGATGGAGTTTAAAAGCTCGTTTTAATTAGCATTAACTCCGATATGAGTAGTTTTGTGATCATATCTTGTGAAATTAAATGCAAATGATGTAAGTAATTGATAAAACCATAAAACAACCAGTGATCCTATACTGTCCACTATTGGCGTCTGGGTGGCCCAGTGAGAAAAATAATAATAATACTTTGGATTTGCACGGTTTTATTTGTAGCATATCTCACAGTATAAAAAGATGGATTAAAAGAGTTATTAATTAAATTATACTAATCAAATAATCCTTATTTCAGCCTGGATTTTGGGATCAAATGCGTATCTATCGATCTAAAAAGAAAAGGTTGCTGTGTCTGATGGGTAAAGGGTCAGGTTTGGATTCTTTTTTTGGTTGTTGAGATTCCAATTCATCCCAATGGTCATAAGTAGGGTCTGAGACGGCTATATTTTAATGATCTAATAAATATGTCTTTATGGGTGCTTGGGTGGGCGACACAGTGGTTTAGTGGTTAGCATGTTCTCCTCTCAGCTCTAGGGATTCCCGGTTCGAATCCCAATCTGGGTGGAGTTTCCATGTTCTCCCCGTATCCGTGTAGGTTTCCTCCGGGTTCTCCGGTTTCCGCCCACAGTCCAAAAACATGGATCAAGGTCAATTGAATTCTCCATATTGCCCCATAGCGGCACGGTGGCTTAGTGGTTAGCATGTTCTCCTCTCAGCACTATGGGTTCCCCGGTTCGAATCCCAATGTGGGTGGAGTTTTCATGCTCTCCCCATGTCCGCGTGGGTTTCCTCCGGGTTCTCCGGGTTCCTCCCACAGTCTAAAAACATGGATCAAGTCAATTGAGTTCTCCAAATTGCCCCATATAGAGTGTGTCTGTGTGAGTGAGTGTGTCCAGTGATAGATTGGCGCCCTGTCCTGGGTGTATCTGCCCAGCGCCAGAAACGTTCTCCCCTGGATGGGCATGGGGAACCCCCCCACGACCCTAATAGAGGATAAAGTGGAAGACAATGAATGAATATTGCCCCAAATAGAGTGTGTTTGTGTGAGGGAGTGTGTGCACAGCGATGGATTGGCACCCTGAAATGGGTGTATCTGCCCAGCGCCAGAAACGTTCTCCCCTGGATAGGCATGGGGAACCCCCCCCACGACCCTAGTAGAGGATAAAGCGGAAGATAATGGATGGATGGATGGATGGAGTCTCAAACTCAAGCTCCTGTATCTGAAGGTATATTTGTCCTCCAATGCATCATGGAACTCTATTGGCTGTTTAAAGGAACGTGGGGATATGGAAGGCTCCATCCTGCACAATCTAGCTTTCTGCAAAGCGTTGATTAAAAAAAATAAACCTTGAAAAAAAAGACGTGCCAACACACTATACACCGAAACGAGAAAGCCGAAATAACGTCTAAGTAATTTGTGACAAGTTACTGAACCTAATCTTTCAATGATGGCCAATAAGACTGCAGTAATTACAAAAGCCATCCACATCCTTCTGCTGCAAGCCTGCCACAATCACAGATGGCGTATTACTATTAGACAGGCCTGGTGCTTTGCATTGAAGCTTGTCCCCCACCGCCTGCTTTGCATTTCTATTCACGCGGCGTAATAGAAATGTGCTTTATATTGAACACATACAGTGATGTCAGTATTAAATCAGCATCTGTGTCGGCTATTATCGTTTCTGAGACGCCTTTAAATGCCGAGGTACAACAGTAGCATTTCTCAGCTTGTTAGATGGTTTGGGTAAGATCACAGCGTCACCCATGGGAACTGAGAGGATTTGCAATCCTTTATGGAACTGAATGGAACTGCCTTTAGAACATTCGTTATGCATTGATGATGGATAATGTTCTCCAACATTTCCCAAAGACTTGTGATGGATATGATTTTATATTTATTATATATATTTGCATGAAAGGGCGGCACGATGGCTTAGTGGTTGGCATGTTCTCCTCTCAGTGCTAGGGATTCCCGGTTCGAATCCCATTCTGGGTGGAGGTTCCATGTCCTCCCCGTGTCTGCGTGGGTTTCCTCCGGGTTCTCCGGTTTCCTCCCACAGCCCAAAAACATGGATCAAGTCAATTGAGTTCTCCAAGTTGCCCCATATAAAGTGTGTGAGTGAGTGAGTGTGTGTCCAGCGATGGATTGGCGCCCTGTCCTGGGTGTATCTGCCCAGCGCCCAAAATGTTCCCCTCTGGATGGGCATGGGTAACCCCCCCTGACCCTAATAGAGGATAAAGCGGAAGATAGTGGATGGATGTCACATGATGTTGCTTAAACTTAACCTGATCTGGTAAAGCAACCCCCAGGTCGTAACGTTCAACGGTTTTCATGTTCTCCCCGTGTCCGTGTGGGTTTCCTCCGGGTTCTCCGGTTTCCTCCCACAGTCCAAAAACATGGATCAAGTCAATTGAATTCTCCAAATTGCCCCATATAGAGTGTGTCTGTGTGAGTGAGTGTGTGCTCAGTAATGGATTGGTGTCCTGTCCTGGGTGTATCTGCCCAGCGCCCGAAACGTTCTCCCCTGGATGGGCATGGGGAACCCCCTCACGACCCTAGTAGAGGATAAAACGGGAGACAAAGGATGGATGGACTAACAAGTATCCCAACTTGATGGTTGGTACAGCACCCCTGGAGCATGAGGGTAACCCACTTTGGTAACTTTGGAACCCACAACCTTCTGATTGATAGCCCACAATCCATAGTGAATCATTTCCAGTAACTGGAGCCACTCGCGTCAATATTTCATCTGAGAACGTTCTGAATTCCGGGCTGTAAAAGGTCACGGCGCTCTTTTTTCTTTTAGCTCTTAATACAGGTTCTCCATTCAGCGCGTGTTTATGCTGCATGAGTCCATCTGTAAACGGAGACGGTGTGAAGAATTGGGCAAGCGAATCTACAAAGACTTCAAAAGTTCCTGAGGAAATGATGTATGATGCATGGAAATCCGGAACCAGTGAAGAACCATGGTGTTACAGTAACTCGACTGTTCTGTTTTTAAAACGAGAAGCAGAACAAAGAACCACTACAGACCTGAAAGATCCTCTTCTCAGCTCCTCTCTGCTTTATGTACTCCTTCGGCAGGAACTCCTTTAAGCTATAAAGGAGTTAACATGACCACAGTTACAATCACAACACACCACGTTGGGTTCTAAGTTCTTAGTTCTAGTAATATATACAGCTTTGCCACCAGAACACTGTTTGTTCTTCGTGCCAAAGCCAGCGTTGGGAACATGGCCGTCTCTTCAAAACCATGTTTATATGTGCAGTAAGCACCAGCGCCACACAGCCCCACAAGAACCGGGGTTCTTGGCCCAACAAGAACTAGAACAAACAGCTAGAATATGGAATAAAGGACTACAAAAATGATTGGGATTCCAATCTGGGTGAAGTTTCCATGTTTTCATGTTTTCCCTGTGTCCGCATGGGTTTCCTCCTAATTCACCGAATTCTTCTCATCCAAAAACATGGATTAAGGTCGATTTAATTCTCCAAATTGCCCCATATAGTGTGTTTCTATGTGAGTGAGTGTGTGTCCAGCAATAGATTGGCATCTTGTCCTGGGTGTATCTGCCCAGCGCCCAAAACGTTCTCCCCTGGATGGGCATGGGGAACCCCCCTGGACACGGGGAGAACGTGAAAACATGGACACTCCACCCAGATTGGGATTCGAACCTGGAATCCCAATCTGGGTGGAGTGTGCATGTTTCCATTTTCCCCCCCATGTCCGCGTGGGTTTCCTCCGGGTTCTCCGGTTTCCTCCCACAGACCAAAAACATGGATCAAGGTTAATTGAATTCTCCAAATTGCCCCATATAGAGTGTGTCTGTGTGTGTGAGCCCAGTGATAGATTGGTGTATCTGCCCAGCGCCCGAAACGTCCCCCCTCCACGACCCTAATAGAGGATAAAGCAGAAGATAATGAATGGATGGACTACAAAACTGTAACATTATTTGCTTTTATAAGACATTCCATATAATCAATTATTTTATTTTGTACCCAACATACAGTACCAAAAGTTTGAACACACCCCCTTCTTACTCCATTATCTATTCTCCCCACTTATCATACAGATGGACTTTGTAGTTTTATAATTACAGACTGTAGTCCGTCTGTGTTCTTTGTTGTTGTTAGTCCTCTGTTGGTTCTCTGTTCTCTGTTGGTCAGCAGCATCACAGAACAGGTATCATTTGGGTGGTGGATTGTTTCTGGTCAGTTCTGCAGTGACACTGATGTGGTGAGGGGGGTTTTAGTGCAGCAGTGCTGCTGGAGGTTCATTTAAACACCTCAGTGACACTGCTGGGATAGGACTAATGCACCCACCCAATAATACCTGCTCTGTGGGGGTATAAATAGCACGATTATAAAAAAATATTAAGACCCACCAACATAAAAAGAGTCGTTACATGAGTAATGTATTTAAACATGACTTATCACACTTTCACTAAGGCTACTCAGAGGATGGTCAATATGCGCAGATGGCAATTCTAAAATAACTTAAAGGCTCTACAGCTGTCCATCTGTTTGCTCCGTCAGTATATATCCCCTCCATTGGATTTTTCTAATTTCTACATATTTGCTGTTTAAAATTTCATAGCAAGCAAAGCCATTAAATGGGTTTAATAATAAATGACAGTATTGTGAGGTTAGATTTCCCACAGGAACACTGGCTTCTGGTTGGCATCACTTAAATAACACAACTCACAGTGCTGCCGTGGGTTACCCCCGCACCCTCCCAATACCGACTTTTACCCTCTTTGGTCCGGATTCCATCCATCCATCCATTATCTTCCGCTTTATCCTCTATTAGGGTTGTGGGGGGGGTCCATCCAGGGGAGAACGTTTTGGGCTCTGGGCAGATACACCCAGGACAGGACGCCAATCCATCACTGGACACACACTCACTCACTCACAGAGACGCACTCTATATGGGGCAATTTGGAGAATTCAATTGACCTTGATCCATGTTTTTGGACTGTGGGAGGAAACCGGAGAACCCGGAGGAAGCTCATGGGGACAGGGGGAGAGCATGGAAACTCCACCCAGATTGCAAGCAAAAGCAACTTACTCGAGGAATCCAGCCTTGTGTTTGTGCTCCACATGAGGACCGAACTGGATCTGGGCCTGGATTCCGGCAAACTCGCAGGCCTTCTCGAAGGACACCGGATGAGAGCCGTTCAAGATGTCGTCTCGGGCCTGGAACACAATAATGAGGTCGGATTTATTTTTCATTCTTTTATAGACAGCAAACTCTAAATCAGCGATATGAAAGACTTTTGTTATTCAATACTCCATCCATCCATCCATTATCTTACACTTTATCCTCTACTAGGGTCACAGGGGGGTTCCCCATGCCAATGCAGGGGAGAACATTTCAGGCGCTGGGCAGATACACCAAGGACAGGGTGCCAATGTATCACTGGTCACACTCACTCATACACACACTCTATATGGGGCAATTTGAAGAATTCAATTGACCTTGATCCATGTTTTTGGACTGTGGGAGGAAACCCGGAGGAAACCCACTGGGACATGGGGAGAACATGGAAATCCCTAGTGGATTCCCTAGTGCTGAGAGGAGAACATGCTAACCACTAAGCCAATACAATATGTGTAATTAAATTATTAACTGGTGTCTGTCAACATGCAATACAAACGACAGTTGCCACAACTACTTTAATCCGTTGTAAATTTTGGACTGTGGAATCCCTAGCGCTGAGAGGCGAACATCCATCTATCCATTATCTTCGGCTTTATCCTATATGAGGGTCGCGGGTGGGGGTTTCCCATGCCCATCCAGGGGAGAACGTTTCGGGCGCTGGGCAGATACAACCAGGACAGGACACCAATCCATCACTGGACACACACTCACTCACACAAACACACTCTATATGGGGCAATTTGGAGAATTCAATTGACTTGATCCATGTTTTTGGACTGTGGGAGGAAACCCGGAGGAAACCCACTGGGACACGGGGAGAACATGGAAATCCCTAGTGGATTCCCTAGTGCTGAGAGGAGAACATGCTAACCACTAAGCCAATACAATATGTGTAATTAAATTATTAACTGGTGTCTGTCAACATGCAATACAAACGACAGTTGCCACAACTACTTTAATCCTTTGTAAATTTTGGACTGTGGAATCCCTAGCGCTGAGAGGCGAACATCCATCTATCCATTATCTTCCGCTTTATCCTATATGAGGGTCGCGGGGGGGGGTTTCCCCATGCCCAACAGGGGAGAACATTTCTGGCGCTGGGCAGATACACCCAGGACAGGACACCAATCTATCACTGGGTACACACTCACTCACAAACACACTCTATATGGGGCAATTTGGAGAATTCAATTGACTTGATCCATGTTTTTGGACTGTGGGAGGAAACCGGAGAACCCGGAGGAAACCCACGCGGACACGGGGAGAACATGGAAACTCCACCCAGATTGGGATTTGAACCAGGAATCCCTAGTCCATCATCTTCCGCTTTATCCTCTATTAGGGTCGCGGGGGGGGGGGGGGGGGGGGGGGTTTCCCCATGCCCAACAGGGGAGAACATTTCTGGCGCTGGGCAGATACACCCAGGACAGGACACCAATCTATTACTGGGTACACACTCACTCACAGACACACTCTATATGGGGCAATTTGGAGAATTCAATTTACCTTTCATTCATCCGCTTTATCGTGGGGGGGGGGGGGGGGGGGCTGTAGGTCGTTAAGCATATGAATATCTGCCTGATGCCCCCTTAAGAGTTAGAAAAAGGGGGACTGTGTCCACAGAATTTCAAGGGTCCAGGAAAAGCAGTGTTAATAGATCTGGGAATTGAACCCACAACCTTCAGATTGACAGCCCAACACCCTGACCACTGAGCGACCACGCCCCAAACCTAGATCCTGATCCCATATAGAGTCATGTGTAAATATTTAAAGGGCCAGCCCTGCTTCTAATTAGTGCAGCTGCTCAAGCATGACTTCAGAGTTCTGTACAGCGTAGGCGAATTAGAAAGGCTTTGTAAGATGATGAATGACGGTGGACGTCCAAGTCACAGAGCTGTGCTTTTGGTGCAGAGCTAATTTACCTCGTACCCATTTTTTACCTCAGTAACAGTGCATCTTAATAAAAAACTGCCCTCCCTGGACGAGGCAGTGACGCTGATTACGAGAGGATAAAACAACCGCCCTGTCGGCACATCCGCACCGTATCGATGTCCGGCAGAGAGCAACAGCTCCATATTTTAGCCGTGAGCTCCCAAATGTGCATTCTCTCAACCATGGGATTATTTATGAGCTTTCAAAAGTCCTGTTCGAAGTCTGAGAGGATAAAGAGGCGTACGTTCGGATCGCGACCCAGAAACAATTCTATATAAACATTTGATTTTGACAGTATTGTGACGCCTCAGTGGTCGGAGAACAGTAGCACGTTGCAGCAGGAGAACATTCCATCAATGACACCATTGGTACCACAATAAACGCTTTAATGGTTATAGGAGGGGTGGCACGGGGGCTTAGTGGTTAGCATGTTCTCCTTTCGGCGCTAAGGATTCCAGGTTTGAATCCCAATCTGGGTGGAGTTTCCACGGTCTCCCCGTGTCCACGTGGGTTTCCTCCGGGTTCTCCGGTTTCCTCCCACAGTCCAAAAACATGGATCAAGGTCAAATTTCCCTATATAGAGTGTGTCTGTGTGCCCAGTGATAGATTGGCGCCCTGTCCTGGGTGTATCTGCCCAGCGCCCGAAACGTTCTCCCCTGGATGGGTATGGAGAACCACCCCCCCGCAATCTAAGTAAAGGATAAAGCATCCATAATGGATGGATATATATATATATATATATATATATATATATATATATATATATATATATATATATATAAAATATATATATATATACATAGGGCGGCATGGTGGCTTAGTGTTTAGCATGTTCTCCTCTCAGTTCTAGGGATTCCCATCTGGGTGGAGTTTCCATGTTCTCCCCGTGTCCACGTGGGTTTCCTCTGGGTTCTCCGGTTTCCTCCCACTGTCCAAAAACATGGATCAAGTCAATTGAGTTTCCAAATTCCAAATTGCCCCATGTAGAGTGTGTCTGTGTGAGTGAGTGTGTGCCCAGCGATAGACTGGATGGGATGGGGATGGGCACCCCGCGACCAAAATATAGGATAAAGCGGAAGAAAATGAATGAATGAATACATTTTATATATATATATATATATAAATGAAGAAAGAGCACAACATCCAAAGCACATCTGATACTTCAGCAGCCTCAGATCACTTTTATTCCTCCAGTGGTGCGGATGTGGATTCACATAAAAGGAAAGTCCCCTCTGAAAGTGCCAGAGGCGCACGATAAATAATAATTCAGACATCAAGTCCGTCAATCATTAGCATGTATACGACAGCTTCAGGTCGACACACAGTGAATCTCAGAGGCGTGAAGCATGTCCGAATTTCAGCGCTGTGAGTTTGGAGTGAGTGTGTGGGTGAGTGGGTGTGTGGGTGTGTGGGTGTGTGGGTGAGTGGGTGTGTGTGGGTGTGTGGGTGAGTGGGTGTGTGGGTGAGTGGGTGTGTGGGTGAATGCAGGCAGGGCTGAGCTGATGGAATGGCATGTGGAACAGAGAAATCCCCTGCAGCAGACCACTACAAAAAACAAAAAACAACTGTTGTGTGTGTGTGTGTGTGTGTGTGTGTGTTGATGTAGGGCTGGGGGTATAGCGAGGTGGGGAAGTTGTAGTTCCACTGCAGTTTAGGCTTGAGTGAAGATGTGTGAGCTGCACTGAGTCAGCAAGACTGATGGAGGTGTAAATCTCAGGAAGAATGGAAAGAACATGTCAAGGAAGAGGAGGGAGGCATCGCTCAGTCCAGATGTGGTTATAGATATACACACAAACACAAACACACACACACACACACACACACACATATATATGGACAGTATGGTGGATTGATGGTTGGCACGTTCACCACTCAGTGCTGGGGATGCAGGTTCAAACCCCGATTTAGGTGCAGTTGCCCGTGGCCTTTTTTCTGGGTTCTCCGGTTTCCTCCCACAGTCCAAAAACATAGAGTTAAGGTAAATAGAATGCTCTAAATTGCCCTTATGTGTGTGTGTCTGAGGGAGTGAGTGTGTGTCCAGTGATGAATAGTTGCCCTGTCCTGGGTGTCTATGATTAGCTCCTGAATCGTTCTCCTTTGGATGAGCATAGGGAACCGCCCACGTGATGAAGTGGAAGATATATACACATACATACACACACATATGTTGTAGAGTTGGTGGATGTGCGAAGGGGTCGCGGGAGGTGTTCCCCATGCCCATTCAGGGGAGAATGTTTCAGACGCTGGGCAGAATCTATCATAATACACACACACACACACACACACACACACACAGAGACACTCTATATGGGGCAACTTGGAGAATTCAATTCATTCATCCATTCATTATCTCCCGCTTTATCCTCTATTAGGGTCGCGGGGGGGGTTCCCCATGCCCATCCAGGGGAGAACGTCTCGGGCGCTGGGCAGATACACCCAGGACAGGGCGCCAATCCATCGCTGGGCACACACTCACTCACACAGACACACTCTATATGGGGCAATTTGGAGAATTCAATTGAATTCATGTTTTGGACTGTGGGAGGAAACCGGAGAACCTGGAGGAAACCCACGCGGACACGGGGAGAACATGAAAACATGAAAGATTGGGATTCGAACAGGGAATCCCTAGCGCTGAGAAGAGAACATGCCAACTATTAAAGCAATGTCAACACTAATAATATAATAATATATCAATTTTTTTAAATACCTTTAATAACCTGGGTTGGTTTTTTAATGTTCATAGTGTGTGTTTTACTGTGTGTGTGTGTGTGTGTGTGTGTGTGTGTGTGTGTGTGTGTGTGTGTGTGCATGCGTTTGCCCGCCATCTAAACACAGAGTGTAAAATATTCTGAAGAGAAATGAAGTGTGGAAGCCACGGGCTGTTATTCCATTAATGTATGCACACGGAAAACAAAAGGCAAGTGATGAATCCGCCTCCATGACAAATCTCACTGCACTGCAGGACTTCAGACAGAGTTTCAGGAAAAAGAAACTAATTTAACCTGCAAACTAAACTCCACATCCTCAGATCACAGGTCAATAGTCTCCAACATCTCAGCGCATGATGTGGGTCATTACGGCCGGACGGTATACACTGACCTGTACGTATAGCAGGTTGAGTTGCACGGGGTCGCGGGAGTCCACGTTCTGATCCGAATAGAAAAACTTCCGTCTGAGCAGCAGCGTCTCGCTTTCCTCCACGCCCTGCTCGCGGAACGTGCGACTGTGGTCCAGCCAGTTCACTGCGGGGAACAGACGGCGTGCGTTATCGCGAATAAATCACAGGAAAGAGTTACAATATTACAATAATACACAACCTCGAGTCTGATTCATAATTTCGTCTATTAAAAGCAAAATCATTAATAAATTGTTTTTCGGCAATGCAATTTAGTCCTGGTTTTAATATATATATATATTCATTCATTCATTACCTCCCGCTTTATCCTCTATGGTCACGGGGGGGGGGTTCCCCATGCCCATCCAGGGGAGAACGTCTCGGGCGCTGAGCAGATAGACCCAGGACAGGGCGCCAATCCATCGTTGGGCACACACTCACACACACACACACACACTCTATATGGGGCAATTTTTGAGAATTCAATTGACTTGATCCATGTTTTTGGACTGTGGGAGGAAACCGGAGAACCCGGAGGAAACCCACGCAGACATGGGGAGAACACGGGGTTTCCTCCCACAGTCCAAAAAGATGGATCAAGTCAATTGAGTTCTCCAAATTGCCCCATATAGAGTGTGTGTGTGAGCCCAGCGATGGATTGGCACCCTGTCCCCTGGGGTCCCAGAGCCCGAAATGTTCTCCCCTGGATTGGCATGGGGAACCCTAATATAGGATAAAGAGGAAGATAATATATATATATATAGCCCGTGGGCTTTTTTCTGGGTTCTCCAGTTTCCTCCCACAGTCCAAAAACATAGAGTTAAGGTAAATAGAATGCTCTAAATTGCCCCTATATATGTGTGTGTGTGCGGGTGTGTGTGTGTGTCCAGTGATGAATAGTTGCCCTGTCCTGGGTGTCTTTGATTTGCGCCTGAAACGTTCTCCATTGGACTGGCATAGGGAACCGCCCACGTGATTAAGTGGAAAATATTCTGAACACGTCTGATTCATAATTGCGTCTATTAAAAGCAAAATCATTAATAAACCGTTTTTCGCAGATACAATTCAGTCCGGGTTTTAAAGTGAACGTTGACCCATGAGTAACGGGATACCGGCTTAGTCTGTTCACTCGGCATTCTCAAATCATTAGGACTTAAAAGTAAATCTGCTTCCATAGAAACACACACACACACATTTCTCATGTTGTTATGTGAATGTATAAATATAAAACATCATGCTCTGTTAGAACCTGATACTGAAAGGTCTATAATGAGTTTTCCAGCCACCCTGTTAAACACCTTTAAAAAAAGGTGCAAAAAATAAAGAAGCAAAAGGCAGAAAGAAGAATAAAAATACACCACCATGATATCACAATAAGAGTTCTACAGAAGGATGGAGGAGGAGAAACCAGATTACTGCTAAAGAACCAAGAAGAGGCTTTTTGAATAAATTATATGTAAAGCTCAAGAGGTGGAATGACATGTTAAAGTATATATATATATATATATATATACATACACGGCGGCACGGTGGTTTGGCACGTTCTCCTCTCAGCGCTAGGGATTCCCGGTTCGAATCCCCATCTGGGAGGAGTTTCCATGTTCTCCCCGTGTCTGCGTGGGTTTCCTCCGGGTTCTCCGGTTTCCTCCCACAGTCCAAAAACATGGATCAAGTCAATTGAATTCTCAAAATTGCCCCATATAGAGTGTGTCTGTGTGAGTGAGTGTGTGCCCAGCGATGGATTGGCGCCCTGTCCTGGGTGTATCTGCCCAGCGCCTGAGATGTTCTCCCCTGGATGGGCATGGGGAACCCCCCCGCGACCCTAATAGAGGATAAAGTGGGAGATAATGAATGAATGAATATATATACACACATACATCCACCCACACACACCCATCCGCCTTCATACATATACACTCACCCACCTACCCCTCACACACACACCCATCCACCTACATACACACACACACACACACACACCTACCCCACCACACACAGACACACACACACACACCTACCCCACCACACACACACACCCATCCACCTACATACATATACATACAAACACAAACATACATATACAACTACACACACACCCACCTACCTACCCCACCACACACACACACACACATCCATCCACCTACATACACTTACACACACCAATCCACCAACCCACACACACACATCCACTTTCATACATATACACTCACCCTTCTACCCCTTACACACACACACCCATCCATCTAGATATACACACACACACACCTACCTACCTACCTGCCCCACCAAACACGCACACCCATCCACCTACATACATATACATACACACACAAACACACACATATACAACTACACAACCATCCACCTACATACAAATACACACACCAATCCACCCACACACACACCATTCACCTTCATACATACACACACATCCACTCACACACCCATCCACCTACATACATATACACACACCCAACTACCCCTCACACACACACTCACATCCACCTACATATATATACACTCACACACACACCCATCCACCTACATATATATACATACACACACAAACACACCCACCTACGCACACCCACCAAGTTCTTCCACTCAAACACCCACTCATACACACAAACACACACCCACCCACTTTATAGCCATTATGTGTAGAATAAATATACAGGCTGAACTCACAGTCATCATCGGTGTGTAGCTTGGCTTTGAGTTTCTCCATCTTCCTCTCGTCTCGCAGCAGAGTGCGCTCCTTCTTCAGGGTTCCCATGCCGTCCTCCTTTTTGTCGTCCCCCTGCTCCTGGATCAGAGAGTACTCCTCATAGTTTGTGATTCCTGAAAGAGGAACGGGAGACGGATACTGTAACGATTACTTTATCCTCCCAAACTGCCCTCTCATGAAAACTACATCCCATTAAAACCAGCAGGACTCCACCAAATTACACTCTGCACAGAGATTTCGACTCGACCTTCTACGCTGCTCGCTGAAAGAGGAGGGAACGGCCTGAAAATAGCATTATACATAGATTAGCTAACATCAGTGGCGTAAAAAAACAACCTCCGAAGAGCGAGAAAGCACTTTTCCTCCGAGCCGAGCACATGCTGGTCTGAGGGAGGCCACGTCTGACTGAATAGAAACTGTCTGCTGTTTATTAAACGCGCTGGAGAAAGGGCGGCTCAGGCAGACGCTGGACATGTCTTATTAATTAACGAACAACTGAGAACTCCGCTTAATCTCGTTTTCTCACAGCCTTGAGGTTAGTGAACCTCTGAGATCCAGCGTTTCCTGCTTTGAACCCGAGAAGAAGAAACCCGAATGAAACGTTTGAGAAATAACATGAAGAGATAAAGGCCCTCTCCATTTCCTCCGCCTCCGTATCTGATAAATGAAATGTTCCAAAGGCAAAGAAGCAAGAACCCAAAAAGTCTATTTTTCATCCATCCATCCATTATCTTCACTTTATCCTCTACTAGGGCGCGGGGGGGGGGGGGGGGTTCCCCATGCCCATCCAGGAGAGAACGTTTCCAGGGCTGGGCAGATACACCCAGGACAGGACACCAATCCATCACTGGGCACACACTCACTCACACAGACACACCCACAAACATAATCTATATTGGGAAATTTGGAGAATTCAATTGACCTTGATCCATGTTTTTGGACTGTGGGAGGAAACTGGAGAACATGGAACCTCCACCTAGATTGGGATTTGAACCGTGAACCCCTAGCACTGAGAGAGAACATGCTAACCTCTAAGTCAAAACTACTCATGCATCCATTATCTTCCACTTTATCCTCTATTAGGGTCGCGGGGAGGTTCCACATGCCCATCCAGGAGAGAACCTTTCAGGACACCAATCTATCACTGGGCACACACTCACTCACACAGACACACTCTATATGGGGCAATTTGGAGAACTCAATTGACTTGATCCATGTTTTCGGACTGTGGGAGGAAACTGGAGAACCCAGAGAAATACCATGTGGACACGGGGAGAAGATGGAAACTCCACCCAGATTGGGATTCGAACCGGGAATCCATAGTGCTGAGAGGAGAACATGCTTATGATAGAACTTTTTGGAGAACTTTATTTATAAAGCACTTTTTATAACAGTACATGATCTCAAAGCAGCTTTACAGAGTTATAAGCCTTTAAACCCCCAAAGAGCAAGCCGAAGCGACAGTGGCAAGACAAAACTCCCTGTTACGTTGTTATTTTAAGGGAGAAACCTTGTGAGGACCGAGACTCAGTGGGGGACTCATCCTCCTTGAGCAGCCGGGCAGCATCAACAGTGTAGGACACTAATGTACAGATTGTGAGATGATCATGTGACCCGTATTTAACAATTAAAAACCCATTGAGTCCATTGAGGACGTCCTGCAGGACAGGTTTTGGGTAGACACATGGAAATCAAGTCATGCCTCTGGAGTAGAAGAGTCTGAAACACACCTATCCTACTGCATATGGTGACGAGCAGCTCGCCCACAGTTTTCGAATCATCCACCATGATGGTCTTAATCGCCCCATCCAGCATCTTGATCTTCTGCGGCCGCTGTTTCTTCTTGTACTCCAGCACGTCCTGTTGAAAGCAGACACATGGCAACTATTTTTACTCTGTTCAACCTTTTTTTTTTAGTATTGGCCCATTTAAAGATCAAAATTATACAGTCTTAAGCAAGTTTGGAGAGACCGGCTTCAATTACATGGAGCGTTTTTTGGTTTTCTGTTAGTTCTCTGGTCCTCTGAAGTGGAAATCGATGGTAAGCTGTACGGAGATCTAAGATCATCTGGCTTCAAAAATCGAGAAAACATGCAACTGACCAGAGAATCCAAATATCTGCAACTAAAAGTTGATGTACACCAAACGGCCAATTTATTAGTGAAACCTCCATGTTTTTACACTCATTGTCAGATTATATGGATACAAGCCATTTGACTCGGGCTTGAGATGATGTTTTCAGTAAATGGAATAGACATTAATTTACACATAAACGCATTGCGCCATTGAAATAGCAATTTAAGAAAGCCATTGTCTCTAAAGGGAATGGCAAGTGAGACACTGATTAATTAATTGCTCTTGATGGTCACAACACACCCATGAATCACAACGTCATGATAGCAGAGACACAACGAATACCAAATACGATACACCAAATACACCAAAAGTGGGTCACGGACATGTCCTGGGTGGGTCACCAGTTTTTTTACAACATTGAAAATAATTAATGCTTATCTGATAATATACTTGTCTTTAATTATCCATCCATCCATTATCTTCTACTTCATCCTCTATTAGGGTCACAGGGGGGTTCCCCATTACCATCCAGAGGAGAACGTTTCAGGCGCTGGGCAGATACACCCAGGACAGGGCGCCAATCTATCACTGAACACACTCACACACACACACGCACTCTATATGGTGCAATTTGGAGAATTCAATTGACCTTGATCCATGTTTTTGGACTGTGTGAGGAAACCCGGAGAACCCGGAGGAAACCCACGCGGACATGGGGAGAACATGGAAAATTAAACATAAAAACCAGATTGGGATTTGAACTGGGAATCCCTAGCGCTGAGAGGAGAACCTGCTATCCACTAAGCCACCGTGCTGGGCAGATACACCCAGGACAGGTCACCAATCTATCACTGGGCAAACACACTCACACAAATACACACACACAAACACACTCTATATGGGGCAATTTGGAGAATTCAGTTGACCTTGATCCATGTTTTTGGACTGTGTGAGGAAACCGGAGAACCCGGAGGAAACTCATGCGGACACGGGGAGAACATGGAAACTCCACCCAG
>JAFMOC010000145.1:1105000-1122500 GCA_019802505.1 Corydoras sp. C115 | reverse complement strand
GGACCAAATTCTGCCTCTTCCATATAAATTTGCCTATAACTGCACATGAAGTGAAACCAGAGCTTCATACAATCCCACGCAGACTCTTTAACTCCCACAAATTCTGTGTCCTGCAGGTATAACATGGCCTTTAATAAGTTAAAGTCATCATTCTGAAGCGGAGGGAATCCCTCTCTTCTCGGAGGGTGGGAAGCTTCATGTGGTGCCATACTCAGTATGATTTCGTTTTTTTCCTTGGGCAAAATTGCACATTAAAAGATTCTCTTTGGAATGAATTAAAGGCAGTTTTGGAACGTAACCCCTTTTCACCTCATGTTTGCAAACCCGATTTATTATCAAAAAAAGTCGAAATGGGCTGAAGGAAGTAAACAAATCAAATACCAGACCTTTAAAACATGGAAGAAAATAAACCCATAAATAATTCCAAATAAAATGCAGAAAAGCGAAAAGTAGAAGTAAAAACTAAACTTAAAAACAAAACATTCCATCTTAAAACATGATGATATTATTGGATGGGTCACATTTAAAGTATAGAGAATTTATTGGTTAAAAAAAAAAATAAATAAAAAAAAAATAATATATATATATATATATATATATATATATATATATATATATATATATATATATATATATATATATATTCATTCATTCATTCATTATCTCCCGCTTTATCCTCTATTAGGGTTGCGGTGGGGTTCCCCATGCCCATCCAGGGGAGAACGTCTCGGGCGCTGGGCAGATAGACCCAGGACAGGGCGCCAATCCATCGCTGGGTACACACTCACACACTCAAACACACTCTATATGGGGCAATTTAGAGAACTCAATTAACTTGATCCATGTTTTTGGACTGTGGGAGGAAACCCGGAGAACCCGGAGAAAACCCACACGGACACGGGGAGAACATGGAAACTCCACCCAGATGGGGATTCGAACCGGGAATCCCTAGCGCTGAGAGGCGAACGTGCTAACCACTAAGCCACCGTGCCGTCCATATATATATATATATATATATATATATATATATATATATATATATATATATATATATATCCAGCCATCCATTATCTTCCACTTTATGACTTTATGGAGGTTCCCCATGCCCATCCAGGGGAGAATGTTTTGGGCGCTGGGTAGATACACCCAGGACAGGACACCAATCTATCACTGGGCACACACACTCACTCACACACACACAAACACATTCTATATGGGGCAATTTGGAGAATTCACTTGACCTTGCTCCATATTTTTTAACTGTGGGAGGAAACCGGAGAACCGGGTTCCCCATGCCTATCCAGGGGAGAACATTCCCAGCGCTGGACAGATACACCCAAGACAGCACGCCAATCTATCACTGGGCACACACTCACTCACACAGACACACTCTATATGGGGCAATTTGGAGAATTCACTTGACCTTGCTCCATGTTTCTGGACTGTGGGAGGAAACCGAAGAAACTGGAGGAAACCCACGCGGACACGGGGAGAACATAGAAACTCCACCCAGATTGGGATTCGAACCGGGAATCCCTGGCGCTGAGAGGAGAACATGCCAACCACTAAGCCACGGTGCACCACAATTAGTTCATTACGATTTAAAGGGATACAAAGCGTTTGAAACGCTGCATCTCCACAAACAGAGCTGGAGGTCTTGTCCGGTTCGATCGGTTTAGTAGAGGAGGTGCTCATTCTGCTGAGTGCACAGAGGATGGATGAACAGTTTAAGTTAATTACAGCTTTCAGTCGACGCAAAACACACCGAAGTCTTAATGTCATGCGCACAAAAGCATCTGAGCTTCCAGAGTTATCCTTCAAAGCGGCTGCTCACGCACGTCCGGGGCATGTAAACAACGCAAAGCCAGCGCAGGAGAGCAGGATAAACGCAGTAATGGCGGAATATCCCCCTCCAAATAAGGCCCAAGCAAAGCAGGGGGATTAAAGGTGGAACTGGTAAATAAAAGTGGGAGGCTCCTGTAGTGTACAGTATATGGACAGTGCAACAGCATCGGTTGAGATAGGAATCAGGATCGTGGGAGTAGATGTATAGGATGAGCAGTCAGGATACGCATGCTGACCCCCGTCCCCCTCCAAATGTGTCAAAAACGGGACATGAGGATCAAAAACTGGAGCGAGGACAAATAGAAGTTCTCTATTTATTCATTCATTCATTCATTATCTCCCGCTTTATCCTCTATTAGGGTCGCGGTGGGGTTCCCCATGCCCATCCAGGGGAGAACGTCTCGGGCGCTGGGCAGATAGACCCAGGACAGGACACCAATCTATCGCTGGGCACACACTCACTCACACAGACACACTCTATATGGGGCAATTTGGAGAATTCAATTGACTTGATCCATGTTTTTGGACTGTGGGAGGAAACCGGAGAACCCGGAGGAAACCCACGCAGAAACGGGGAGAACATGGAAACTCCACCCAGATGGGGATTCGAACCGGGAATCCCTAGTGCTGAGAGGAGAACATGCTAAACCACTAAGCCACCGTGCCGCCAGTTCTCTATTTAGTTTTCTTTTATATTACATTGATGCTGAATGTAGGGCGACACGGTGGCTTAGTAGTTGGCATGTTCTCCTCTCAGTGTTAGGGATTCCCGGTTCGAATCCCCATCTGGGTGGAGTTTCCATGTCCTCCCCGTGTCCACGTGGGTGTCCTCCAGGTTCTCCGGTTTCCTCCCACAGTCCAAAAACATGGATCAAGTCAATTTCTCCAAATTGCCCCATATAGAGTGTGTTTGTGTGAGTGAGTGTGTGCCCAGTGATAGACTGGTGTCCTGTCCTGGGTCTATCTGCCCAGCGCCCGAAACGTTCTCCCCTGTATGGACATAGGGAACCCCCCCGCGACCTTAGTAGAGAATAAAGTGGAAGATAATGGATGGATGGATATATGTGACCATGTATGTGCTGGAAATCCATGTTCGAATCCCAATCTGGGTGGAGTTTCCATGTCCTCCTCGTGTCTGCGTGGGTGTCCTCCGGGTTCTCCGGTTTCCTCCCACAGTCCAAAAACATGGATCAACAGAGTGTGTTTGTGTGAGTGAGTGTGTGCCCAGTGATAGACTGGTGTCCTGTCCTGGGTGTATCCGCCCAGGGCTCGAAATGTTCTCCCCTGTTCCCCCCCCCGACCTTAGTAGAGGATAAAGTGGACGATAATGGATGGATGGATATATGTATGTGCTGGAAATCCACGTTCGAATCCCAATCTGAGTTTCCATGTTCTCCCCGTGTCAGCATGGGTGTCCTCCAGGTTCTCCGCTTTCCTCCCACAGTCCAAAAAACATGGCTCAAGGCCATTTGAATTCTCCAAATTGCCCCATATAGAGTGTGTATGTGTCCAGCGATAGATTGGCGCCCTGTCCTGGGTGTATCTGCCCAGCGCCTGAAACGTTCTCCCCTGGATGGGCATAGGGAACACCCACGCGACCCTAATAGAGGATAAAGCGGAAGATAATGGATGGATGACGCTGAATGTACATTCAGGATTTAAGGATCACCTAGTACAGGTGTACTGGTGAGCGAAAGGTGCAGGTACCCAACACCGTGCCAATGGGGGGGGGGTTCCCCAAGCCAATCCAGTTGACAACGTTTGGGGTATTGGACAGAAACTCCTAGGATAGGAGGCCACACTATTATTGGGCACACATTCACTCACTCAAACACACTCTATATGGGGCAATTTGCATTTTACTTGGGGCCCCCAAATGCCATGAAATGACAGGGACTACACTGTATGTAGGCAAATTTACCCCTTTTCGTCTATTCTTGCATTTAAATAACAACACACACACACACACACACACACACACACACACATCAGTACTGAATGGCTCAACATTCTACCCATGTGTTATGATGATATTAATAAGTCTTAAAAAGATTTAACGCAAGCAAAAGGTCACAGCGTACACCGACGCCCGCTGTGTCGTGCAGAGGTTTCTAATAGGGATTTTAATAAGCTTGAGTTCCCACATAATTTTACATAATAATTGCCATACGATTATATGCTAATGAAATCGAGCCATTGTGAAAAGAGTATGAATTAAACTAACGGCAAAAATAAACCGGTGAGAAGAAGACGGGGGGGAAAAGAGCAAAATCAGGGAGAAAGAAAGAACATGAAAGAGGAAAAGCTTAATATTTACAAACCTTTATTCTCACATATGACTTTCATATGATTCGTGTACATATGAATCATTATTTGGGATGTACTGAGTCAGATCAGAACCCAGCCTGGTGCTCACACCTCACCATAATCCCAAATCCATCCATCCATCCATTATCTTCCGCTTTATCTTCTACTAGGGTTGTGGGGGGGGTTCCCCATGCCCATCCAGGGGAGAACGTTTCGGGCGCTGGGCAGATACACCCAGGACAGGACGCCAATCTATCACTGGGTACACACACTCTCTATATGGGGCAATTTGTAGAATTCAGTTGACCTTGATCCATGTTTTTGGACTGTGGGAGGAAACCGGAGAACCCGGAGGAAACCCACACGGACACGGGGAGAACATGGAAACTCCACCCAGATGGGGAATCGAACCGTGAATCCCTAGCACTGAGAGGAGAACATGCTAACCACTAAGCCACTGTGCCACCCTATTATTATTATTATTTAATAATAATCATGATAATTGAATCATTGTGATTACTTCGTTAACAATGATCATACGAGCCAAAATACAAAATCTATAATCGTCTTGTTCGATTATAGTAATACCTCTGCTTTACCTTTAATCAGACAAGATATAATTCATTCATTCATTCATTATCTTCAGCTTTATCCTCTATTAGGGTCGTAGGGGGTTCCCCATGCCCATCCAGGGGAGAACGTTTCGGGCGCTGGGCAGATACACCCAGGACAGGACGCCAATCTATCACTGGGCACACACTCACTCACACAGACACACTCTATATGGGGCAATTTGTAGAATTCAGTTGACCTTGATCCATGTTTTTGGACTGTGGGAGGAAACCGGAGAACCCGGAGGAAACCCACACGGACACGGGGAGAACATGGAAACTCCACCCAGATGGGGAATCGAACCGTGAATCCCCAGCACTGAGAGAAGAACATGCTAAACACTAAGCCACTGTGCCACCATATTATTATTATTATTATTATTTAATAATCATGATAATTGAATCATTGATTACTTCTTTAGCAATGATCATACGAGCCAAAATACAAAATCTATAATCGTCTTGTTCGATTATAGTAATACCTCTGCTTTACCTTTAATCAGACAAGATATAACTCATTCATTCATTCATTATCTTCAGCTTTATCCTCTATTAGGGTCGCGGTGGGGTTCCCCATGCCCATCCAGGGGAGAACGTTTCGGGCGCTGGGCAGATAAACCCAGGACAGGGCGCCAATCTATCTCTGCGCACACACTCACTCACACAGACACACTCTATATGGGGCAATTTGGAGACGTCAATTGACTTGATCCATGTTTTTGGACTGTGGGAGGAAAACGGAGATCCCGGAGGAAAGCCATGTGGACACGGGGAGAACATGGAAACTCCACCCAGATGGGGAATCCAATCGATGGGGAATCGAACCACCATGCCGTGTTGGATATTTAATTAATTAATTAATTAATTAATTAATTAATTTAAGAAAAAAAAAAATCAGGCTGAAATAAGGATTATTTGAATAGTATTATTTTGAATAGTATAATCTTATTATTATTAATTGAATTGAACTCTTTTAATCTTTTTACACTGGGAACTCCACCCCGATTGCCGCCCCACAAGATATAACTACACGTGGAAAATATTAATAAGAAGAACCGAGCCACACAGTGCAGGCACCTCCGAGCTGAGTCAACAGAGTTTATTACGGCGCTCATCGGTGCAATTTCCTGCTTTTAGACCACTTATCTGTTCATCTATTCCTCAAAACGCACTACAGGCTGACTGTTTGCCCAGAGATTTATAAACGAATCGAAACACAGCCTCTGTTTCTAATCGCCCACAGTGAAAATCAGCTTGTTCGGGGTTGTAAAGCCACAAGCGCCGATGAGCTACATGACAAAGCCCGCCAGCTACGGTTCGGACGGGACAGGACACAAAGACAGCACCGTGCATTCTCCCCCATGCTTTCAAAACATTTCCATTCGAGCATTTAATGGCTTCCGAGGCATCAATCTGAGTAAAAACAGCCTGAAGTGAGTCTTAAATCAGTCAGGCTGCCATTAATCACACTTTATAAGCACACACAGCATTGGGTTAGTTTGATTTATGCTGCCGTACTCATGGCACCAAAGAAAAATGATTAGCCGTCGATTTTATTACAGGAGCTTTGAGATAGAGAATCACGGGTGGGAAGGGTAAGAGGGGAATTAATGCTAAATAATTGGACGGGGGAATCGGATTTGTAGCATTCTGAAGATGTGAAGGTGCCGAAAAGTGGAGGCTTTTAGAGACCACAGCATCTCAGCTACGAATAATAGACGATGTGAAGTTCACAGCATCACCGAGGCATGATTGTTGACGAGCTGATGAGACGATTCATTGCTTTCAATGTTATCCATTCATTATCTTCCGCTTTATCCTATATTAGGGTCGCGGTGGGGGGGGTTCACCATGCCCATCCAGGGGAGAACGTTTCAGGCGCTGGGCAGATACACCCAGGACAGGACGCCAATCTATCACTGGACACACACTTACACACATGGACATACTCTATATGGGGCAATTTGGAGAACTCAATTGACCTTGATCCATGTTTTTGGACTGTAGGAGGAAACCGGAGAACCTGGAGGAAACCCATGCGGACACGGGGAGGACATGGAAACTCCGCCCAGATTGGGATACGAACCGGGAATCCCTAGTGCTGAGAGAAGAACATGCCAACCACTAAGCCATTTAATTCGATGGTTGCACAAAACAACTCAATATTTCGCATTACCTTTCAGCAAGGGCGGCTGAAAACCTGGCTTAGTGGTTATTCAGGTTCGTATCCAAATCTGGGTGGAGTTTCCATGTTCTCCCCGTGTCCAAGTGGGGTTCCTCTGGGTTCTCCGGTTTCCTCCCACAGTCCAAAAACATGGATCAAGTCAAGTGAGTTCTCCAAATTGCCCCATATAGAGTGTGTCTGTGTGAGTGAGTGTGTGTCCAGAGATAGATTGGCGTCCTGTCCTGGGTGTGTCTGCCCAGCGCCCAAGACGTTCTCCCCTGGATGGGCATGGGGAACCACCCCCCCCACCACGACCCTAATATAGGATAAAGCTGAAGATAATGGATGGATGAAAATCAAACCCAGAAGAAGAATCATCTGCTGAATGAACTTTAAATACAATTCTGTGCAATGAAGAGGAACGGCACCGCAGTCAGGAAAAGCTGTTGAACAGATGAAATGTATTATTCATTCTCCCGTGTGCTGACTACAAAAAGCTCCGTTGGTTGGTGAGTTACCAGTTTGTTTCTTTGGGAAAAAAAAAAATCCATTAATAAACGCCAATAAACTAACCATTTGTCACCAGGCTGTCTTCCAAAAAAATTGCTTGGGTCGAGGTAGAGAGCTCTCAAGACCTTCACAACAAGAGCACTGAGCAGCAGAGCACCGCTCGGGTTGCCAATAAATATTAACATCCAAATGTTCCGTTATCTGAAAGTCAAGCACACTTTACTAGATCAACAACCAGTGCACCGGGACGCCTCTCAAGATTCCTGCCTGGACAGTCGGAGGAGATGCCAAGGAACGCCAGCGACAGGCGCTGAACAGATCAGAAAGCAGCTGGGCCTTAGTAATAAATAACCAAAATAGTGGCCTAGGGATTCATTTAAAAACAGTTACAAATAGTGTCTTATCTTATAATTTGAGCATATATATATATATATATATATATTTTCCACTTTATCCTATATTAGGGTCGCGGGGGGGGGTTCCCCATGTCCATCCAGGGGAGAACGTTTCGGGCGCTGGGCAGATACACCCAGGACAGGGCACCAATCTATCACTGGACACACACTCACTCACACAGACACACTCTATATGGGGCAATTTGGAGAACTCAATTGACTTGATCCATGTTTTTGGACTGTGGGAGGAAACCAGAGAACCCGGAGGAAACCCACGGGGACAACATGGAACTCCACCTAGATGGGGATTCGAACAGGGAATCCCTAGTGCTGAGAGGAGAACATGTCAACCACTAAGCCACTGTGCCGCATATATATATATATATATATATATATATATATATATATATATAGAGAGAGAGAGAGAGAGAGAGACGGCACTAGGGATTCCCGGTTCGAATCCCCATCTGGGTGGTTTCCATGTTCTCCCCGTGTCGTGTGGGTTTCTTCCGGGTTCTCCGGTTTCCTCCCACAGTCTAAAAACATGGATCAAGTCAATTGAATGCTCCAAATTGCCCCATATAGAGTGTGTATGTCTGTGTGAGTGAGTGTGTCCAGTGATAGATTGGTGTCCTGTCCTGGGTGTATCTGCCCAGCGCCCAAAATGTTCTCCCCTGAACGGGCATGGGGAACCCCCCCCCGACCCTAATAGAGGATAAAGTGGAAGATAATGGATGGATGGAAATAGAAATACCGCTTCTTCATCTCTAAATCAATGACAGGACTAAAAATTATTAATAATCAAACAAATCATTTTTTTATTATTAGGAAGTAGATTCTTAGATTATTACTATTATTAGGATTATTTAGGATGTAGTTATTTTTAAAAATATATTTTACTTTACTTTAATATTTTACTGGATTCCAGAGCCGATGCTCACTGCCCCAAACGTTCCACGCACTTCAGGTGTTCGTCTGCGTCACGCAGCTTTCCGATCCTGATCGCCGACGGCCTCAAAAAGCCAAAATGGGGGGCCGGGATATAAGCAGCAGACTGTATCTGAGCCCAAAAGCCCAGAACAGACGGAAAAAGCCTTCATCCTCGAGGGCTCCTAGAACCATATCAAATGAGCGAACGCTAAACCGAGTGCCACCGCCTCCAGAGGCCCAGAGGATCTGAAAACGTTCCCGTCAGTGTGGTATTCCTCCTGAGTAAACAGTCATGCCAGTATACATGGGGGTGTAGAATAACCCGAGAACCCCACACCGAGCTGGAAATTATTACTAAGCACAAAAATATGTTCTGCGCACAGTATGAAGAACAGGACTTCCTCTGCAGCGTTTGATGTCTAAAGAGAAGCAGTCGTGTAACGGGGGTCAGCAACGCGGCTCGACCAGAACAACAAACTTAAAAGGCGATTTTAATGAAGTGACAATTTCAGACCGACGTACGAAGTCAAATCGAGACCATGTGCACGGCTTTAATACGCAAAGCAAATTTAGACTTAAATAAATAAATACGGTACATCATACCAGGAGCATGGAGCTTAGTGGTTTAGCATGTTCTCCTCCCATTGTTGGGGATTCCCGGTTCGAATCCCAATCTGGGTGGAGTTTCCATGTTCTCCCCATGGATCAAGTCAATTGAGTTCTCCAAATTGCCCCATGTAGAGTATGAGTGTGAGAGAGTGTGTGCCCAGCGATAGATTGGCGTCCTGTCCTGGGTGTATCCGCCCAGCGCCCGAGACGTTCTCCCCTGGATGGGCATAAGGAACCCCCCCCCACCCCACCGTGACACTAGTGGAAGATAAAGAATAAAAAATACAAATATTGCAATATTAGTATGATGCATGGGGCACGGTGGCTTAGTGGTTTGCATGTTCTCCTCTCAGCGCTAAGGATTCCCGGTTCGAATCCCAATCTGGGTGGAGTTACCATGTTCTCCCCGTGTCTGCGTGGGTTTCCTCCGCGTTCTCCGGTTTCCTCCCACAGTCCAAAAACATGGATCAAGTCAATTGAATTCTGGGACACTGCTGGGATAGGAATAATGCCCCAACCCAATAATATCTGCTCTGTGGGGGTACTATTGGGGTTCTGACCATTAGAACAGAGTAAGGGGTATACAGTTGTGGGCTTGTGGCGATGAGGAACCAGCCTTGCGACCTGAAGGTTCCCGGTTTGAATCCAGGTCCTACCAAATACTATGGGTGAAGTGCACTTGGGAAAGGCACCTAACCCCAATTGCTTCCTGAGCATGATATACAGGGCTGCCCATCCACCCCAGACAGGTGTGCTCAATGGAGTACTTAGTAAAGGGGGCACAGTATGTACCTTAGTCCACAAACAGATGGACTAGAGTCTGGAATTGTAGAACTAGAACTAATAATAGTCCATCTTTAGTGAACTGTGAACTGTGACTAACACACTGATGGACAGAGGAAATCTGTATTCAGTACTACAAGCGTGATCTAATAATCTAAAATTATTAACATAATTACGCTTTAATTAATATTTTGGCCTTGTCGATGTCTCAAGGTATTTTCTTGGAATTTTAAAAATGATTTAATTTTCTTCAGTGCACGATGCTTCAAAGTTTTATTATTAACACAGCTCTGCATACTCCTAATGATATCTATGGCGTGCAGACGTAAGTAGCTGCTGTCACAATCGAATGGAATTCTAATGAACTGGTGCATTCATACTTTAAAAAATTAATAATAATATTAATAATAATAATAATAGGGCAGCTTAGTGGTTCTCCTCTCAGCACAAGGGATTCCCGGTTCGAATCCCCATCTGGATGGAGTTTCCATGTTCTCCCCGTGTCCACGTGGGTTTCCTCCGGGTTCTCCGGTTTCCTCCCACAGTCCAAAAACATGGATCAAGATGAGTTGAATTCTCCAAAATTGCCCCATATAGAGTGTGTTTGTGTGAGTGAGTGTGTCCAGTGATAGACTGGCGTCCTGTCCTGGGTGTATCTGCCCAGCGCCTGAAACGTTCTCCCCTGGATGGTCATGGGGAACCCCCGTGACCCTGATAGAGGATAAAGCGGAAGAAAATGAATAAATTAATAATTAATAACAGGGCAGCAGGGTGGTTAGCATGTTCTCCTCACAGCACTAAAGATCCCAGGTTTGAATCCCAATCTGGGTGGAGTTTCCATGTTCTCCCCGTGTCCATGTGGGTTTCCTCCGGGTTCTCCGGTTTCCTCCCACAGTCCAAAAACACGATTCAAGAATTGAATTGAATTCTCCAAAATTGCCCCATATAGAGTGTGTTTTTGTATTAGATTGGTGTGATATATGATAGATTGGCGTCCTGTCCTGGGTGTCCAGGGTGCCCAGCGCCCGAAACGTTCGCCCCTGGATGGGCAAACGTCCCCCCACCCCCCCATGACCCTAGTAGAGGATAAAGCGGAAGATAATGGATGGATGAATAATAATAATAATAATAATAATAATAATCTGATCCAATGCAGATTACTAAAACTGGACTGTGATACCACTACTAACTTAAACCATGTCAACCAAGGGTTAAATTAACCCGAGTTTAAGCGGTTATCTCGGTGAGAATGGTGGAAGCACGTGTGGTACTAAAGTCTTGATTTCTCAGTGTAACAGGGCGCGTCAGGCCTCACTGGGGGGGGGGGGGGGGGAGGCAAGCTCTATTTAGACTAAAAATAAATCACTGCCTGTAGAACGTCCTCCAGTGGAAGGTGTGTCCGCTTAATGACCCTCTTCCCATCACACGATCGTTCACCGATTCCGTCCCTTTGCTCCATTTTCCTCTGCATCACATGACAAGTATTAAACGGCGGCCGCCGCGAGCGCTGCTAAAATCAATGGCGAGAACCCGGTGAAGACGTTCAGTCAGTTTCCTTTTGGCATCACGTTAATTACGTCCATATTTGACACATCGGGGTCTAAATGGGATTTCAGGGCAAAATAAATAGAGTTTTCACAGAATTATCTTCATTACAATAAATAGATTCAGGGGAGACGTTTTCATTAGTGTGTTTTCTTTTTTGCTGATTGATTATTGATTCTATAAATATGAGTTTAATGTTAATGTGCATAATACTAATCCATCCATCCATTATCTTCTGCTTTATCCTCTATTAGGGTCGCGGTGGGGTTCCCCATGCCCATCCAGTGGAGAACGTTTCGGGCGCTGGGCAGATACACCCAGGACAGGACACCAATCTATCGCTGGGCACACACTCACTCATACTCTATATGGGGCAATTTGGAGAACTCAATTGACTTGATCCATGTTTTTGGACTGTGGGAGGAAACCGGAGAACCCGGAGGAAACCCACGCGGACACGGGGAGAACATGGAAACTCCACCCAGATTGGGATTCGAACCGGGAATCCCTAGCGCTGAGAGGAGAACATGCTAAACCACTAAGCCACTCACTCGGTCCGCCTGCATAATATTTGTATTTTTTTTATTCATTATCTTCCACTAGTGTCAGGGTGGGGTGTGCGTACTGTCGCCCCTTCCTCTCAAAAACATTCATCCATCCATTATCTTCAGCTTTATCCTCTATTAGGGTCGTGCGGGGGGGGGGGGGTTCCCCATGCCCATCCAGGGGAGAACATTTCGGGCGCTGGGCAGATACACCCAGGACAGGACACCAATCCATCGCTGGGCACACACTCACTCACACAGACACACTCTATATATGGGGCAATTTGGAGAATCAATTGACCTGGATCCAAAATTTTGGACTGTGGGAGAAAACCGGAGAACCCAGAGGAAACCAATGCGGACACGGGGAGAACATGGAAACTCCACCTAGATTGGGATTCGAACCGGGAATCCACAGGAATGAGAAGTCCACTCCGGAATCCATCCATTCATCCATTATCTTCCGCGTTATCCTCTATTAGGGTCGCGGGGGAGTTCCTCATGCCCATCCAGGGGAGAACGTTTCGGGCGCTGGGCAGATACACCCAGCACAGGACACCAATCTATCACTGGACACCCACTCACACATACTATATGGGGCAATTTGGAGAATTCAATTGACCTGGATCCAAGATGTTGGACTGTGGGAGAAAACCGGAGAACCTGAAGGAAACCCACATGGACATGGGGGAGAACATGGAAACTCCACCCAGATTGGGATTTGAACCTGAATCCCCAGTGCTGAGAGGAGAACATGCTAACCACTGAACCCCTTCCTCTCAAAAACAAACACATTGTAACCAAAACTTCATACAGACCAGTTTAACGGTCCTTGTTTTTTTAATTACGGCAAGATCGTGATGATAGCAAGGCGACGGAGAACTTGTGAAGATTCATTAAGCCCTGCTACTGTGGCCTGAAAACACAGAACGCGTTCTAAATCCTTTATCTCATTACAGAGCCTCAGAATTCATGGGGAACGGAAAAAAATGGAACTGTGTGTGAAGGAGATGTGTATTTGTGGAGGGGGTGGGGTTCTAGAGTTGCTTGAGGGATCGATGCTAGAAACCTCTGCATGGATCCCTCTCACAGCTGCACATTCTCAGTGACACAAACCCGCCGTCACAGAAGCTTGCCCCGGGGCTCCGTGCCAAGAAACGTTGTTGGTACCAGTTTCAATAAAAGGCGCCAGAACCATGTTCTCACAAACAATTTTGCTACCACACAACATTTTCCAGTTCTAAGCATAAGAACAGTTTAGAGACCAGGACACACACATGAGGGCAGAATCTGTGTTTATCTCGACAGAGCAGCGGTCATCTCAACCGTAGATGTGGTCGTCTGCATTTCAATGCTGGGGAACCAGGTTCGTATCCCAATCTGGGTGGAGTTTCCATGTTCTCCATGTGGCAGTGTTGGTTTCCATGTTCTCCGGTTTCCTCCCACAGTCCAAAAACATGGATTAAAGGTCAATTTAATGCTTTAAAAATTGCCCGTATACAGTGTGTGTGAGTCTGTGTAAGTGAGTGTGTGCCCAGTGATAGATTAGTGCTCTGTTTTGAGTGTTTTAGCATGTTCTCCTCTCAGTGCTGGAGATCCAGGTTCTGAGTAGAGATTGGGATTCGAACTGGGCACTGGGCAGATAGACCCAGGACAGGGTGCCAATCTATCACTGGGCACACACTCACTCACACAGACATACTCTATATGGGGCAATTTGGAGAATCTCAATTGACTTGATCCATGTTTTTGGACTGTGGGAGGAAACCAGAGAACCCGGAGGAAACCCACACGGACACGGGGAGAACATGGAAACTCCAACCAGATTGGGAGTGGAACCTGGATCCCCAGAGGAGAACATGCTAACCACTAAGCCCCATATCCTAATATCTATAATCTTATTAAATTTAACATTGCATTATAAACATCCATCCATTATCTTCTGCCTTATCCTCTATTAGGGTCGTGGGGGGGTTCCCCATGCCGACCAGGGGAGAACGTCTCGGGCGCTGGGCAGATACACCCAGGACAGGATGCCAATCCATCACTTGGCACACACTCACTCACACACACACACTCTATATGGGGCAATTTGGAGAATTCAACTGACCTCGATCCATGTTTTTGGACTGTGGGAGGAATGCGGAGAACCCAGGAGGAAACCCACGTGGACACGGAGAGAACATGGAAACTCCACCCAGATTGGGATTGGAACCTGGATCCCCAGCACTGAGAGGAGAACATGCTAACCACTAAGCCACCCGCATTATTAACAAAAAAGAGACATTAATATATTTCCAGGTTGTGCTTTTCTCTGTACAGCCGCTCACTCCTCGATTCGTGGTCGCGTTCCCATTAGCCCTCCGCCTCGCTTCCACACGACCGCAATCTCAACACACTCTGAAATGTAATCAGATCAGGCAGAAACAGTGCCCTGTTGTTTTAACCACCAGCCCTGCTTCTGCTTTTCTCCTTTTTATCTCTTGTCCTCCATTCCTTTGATCCAATTATGGTTCTACTGCACACAGTGTTCTAAAAAGCGTTTACCAACACAAAGCCGCACTGGTTGAGTCATGAGATGTTTTCATGTACACGGTCTTTACATACTTGCGCACATAAGGTCATCAAAAGTTTGTACAAAGGTTACTGTAAACACCATGTACTGCAGATTCACAGTATATTATAATATAATATACACAATATATATATTATAATCCATCCATCCATTATCTTCCACTTTATCCTCTATTAGGGTCGTGGGGGGGGGGGTTCCCCATGCCCAACAGGGGAGAACGTCTCGGGCGCTGGGCAGATACACCCAGGACAGGGCGCCAATCTATGAGGCAACTTGGGGAACTCAATTGACTTGATCCATGTTTTTGGACTGTGGGAGGAAACCGGAGAACCCGGAGGAAACCCACGCGGACAGGGGGAGGACTTGGAAACTCCACCCAGATTGGGATTGGAACCAGGAATCCCCAGCACTGAGAGGAGAACATGCTAACCACTAAACCACCGTGCCACCCTTAATATTATATTCCATCCATTATCTTCCGCTTTATCCTCTATTAGGGTCGCGGGGGGGTTCCCCAAGCCCACCAGGGGAGAACGTTTCGGGCATTGGGCAGATACACCCAGTACAGGACGCCAATCCATCACTGGGCACACACTCTCTCACTGACACACTCTATATGGGGCAACTTGGAGAACTCAATTGACTTGATCCATGTTTTTGGACTGTGGGAGGAAACCGGAGAACCCGGAGGAAACCCACGCGGACAAGGTGAGGACATGGAAACTCCACCCAGATTGGGATTCGAACCGGGAATCCCCAGAGCTGAGAGGAGAACATGCTAACCACTAAACCACCGAGCCACCCTTAATATTATATCCATCCATCCATTATCTTCCGCTTTATCCTCTACTAGGGTCGTGGGGGGGGGGGTTCCCCAAGCCCACCAGGGGAGAACGTTTTGGGCGTTGGGCAGAAACACCCAGGACAGGGCGCCAATCTATCACTGAACACACACTCACTCACACAGACACACTCTATATGGGGCAACTTGGAGAACTCAATTGACTTGATCCATGTTTTTGGACTGTGGGAGGAAACCGGAGAACCCGGAGGAAACCCACGCGGACAGGGGGAGGACGTGGAAACTCCACCCAGATTGGGATTCGAACCGGGAATCCCTAGCGCTGAGAGGAGAACATGCTAAACCACTAAGCCACCATGCCACCCTTAATATTATAATCCATCCATCCATTATCTTCCGCTTTATCCCCTATTAGGGTCGCGGGGGGGGGTTCCCCAAGCACACCAGGGGAGAACGTTTCGGGCGTTGGGCAGAAACACCCAGGACAGGGCGCCAATCTATCACTGGACACACACTCACTCACTGACACACTCTATATGGGGCAACTTGGAGAACTCAATTGACTTGATCCATGTTTTTGAACTGTGGGAGGAAAACGGAGAACCTGTAGGAAACCCACGCGGACAGGGGGAGAACATGGAAACTCCACCCAGATTGGGGTTTGAACCGGGAATCCCTAGTGCTGAGAGGAAAACATGCTAAACCACTAAACCACCATGCCACCCTTAATATTATAATATAATAATAATAATAATAGTAGAATGTTTCCTGCTCTAATAGAGGGATCTGGTAATGATCAAGTTCAAGTTCAAGTTCAAGTAATTTATTTCTATAGCGCTTTTTACAACAGTACATCGTCACAAAGCAGCTTTACAGAATGAAAAGCCTTTAAACCCCCAAAGAGCGAGCCGAAGTGACAGTGGCAAGAAAAAACTCCCTTTTATTTTGTTATTTAAGGAAGAAACCTTGGGAGGACCGAGACTCAGTGGGGGACTCGTCCTCCTTGAGCGGCCAGGCAGCAACAACAATGTAGGACACTAATGTAGAGATATTAAACAAATGAAAAAACTAACAACTGGAAAACTATATAAACTGATCAAATGATCAACATGGATCAAGTCAAATGATGAGTGAGAGATGAATATCAATCCGTTTCATTTAATCTTCAACTCGTATTAAACTGACACGTCATCAGGAGCACGCCGATGTTTACTGTAAACGCCTGAAAAGGTCTTCTAGAAGAAACTCCAGACACACAGTCACGTTCAGCCGGTCGATGAGAGCGAAATGTCATCGCAGTAATTGTGTGTGTGTGTGTGGTTTGTGTGTGTGTGTGTGTGTGTGGTGAGTGGGGGTGGGGAAGGGGCGTGTAAAAGCAACATCATACAGTATTTACTGTATGTTGTTGCTTTTACTCCCTCTGTTCAACACACACACACACACACACACACACACACACGGTTCTGCTGGAAGTAGAATGCTGAACAGAGAGAGTGACCTGTTTTAAGCTCTAAGAATGATTACAGAAATTGGGACATCAAGTCATATATGTGGACCTGCGCAAAGTGAAGGGATAGAACCCAAATTTAAGGTTTTTCACATGTGAATGTCCTGACAACTAAAAACCGGTCATTACCATAACTCAACAAATAGTATTTTAGAGAGAGACAGAGAGAGAGAGAGGAATGCTGGCTTAGTGGTTAGCATGTTCTCCTCTCAGCACTAGGGATTCCCGCTTCGAATCCCCATCTGGGTGGAGTTTCCATGTTCTCCCCATGTCCATCTGGGTTTCCTCCAGGTTCTCCGGTTTCTTCCCACAGTCCAAAAACATGGATCAAGCTTCACTGAATTCTCCAAATTGCCCCATATAGAGTGTGTC
>JAFMOC010000145.1:1070000-1100000 GCA_019802505.1 Corydoras sp. C115 | reverse complement strand
TCCAGCTTCTTTTCACCTCGTTACAGTGTCCAAGTCGGCTGCTCCCGATGCCACGACCCATTATTCCTACCTACCAATTACTCGTGCGCACTGCACACTTGGCTTGCAAACAAAGTGAAACTTTCCCCCTGTGGCGAGACAGACGAGGGAACCAAACAAAACTCGAATGAGACAGCTGGCCGGCCAGATAAAGCACTCATGCATGACGTCCTTCCCGACAAACCCCCACGCGCACATACATTCAATTAGTCCGGCACCTTTTCTTAGAGGATCGGTCCTGCTTAAATTACAGGATATGTAGCCTGCTGTAAAGTGATCTTATTGTAGCACCGGACCGGTCATTTAAAGTCCTTTATGAATTAAAAGATATAGACTTAGTCTATAAAAAAATATAGAATATAGTTTGCCTCTCAGCACTAGGGATTCCCGGTTTGAATCCAAATCTGGGTGGAGTTTCAATGTTCTCCCCGTGTCTGCATGGGTTTCTTCCGGGTTCTCCGGTTTCCTCCCACAGTCCAAAAACATGGATCAAGTCAACTGAATTCTCAAAATTGCCCCATATAGAGTGTGTCTGTGTGTGTGAGTGTATGCCCAGCGATGGATTGGCACCCTGTCCTGGGTCTATTTGCCCAGCGCCTGAGATGTTCTCCCCTGGATGGGCATGGGGAACCCCTCCCCCGCGACCCTAATAGAGGATAAAGTGGGAGATAATGAATGAATGAAAAAGATATAAAGACAAATTACAATATAAAAGAATAAAAAAATGAAAATGCAGAATTCTGGGACAGATGTTGGAAAAATTGGTGGCACAGTGGATTAGTGTTTAGCATGTTCTCCTCTCAGCGCTAGGGATTCCCGGTTCGAATCCCAATCTGGGTGGAGTTTCCATGTCCTCCCCGTGTCCGTCTGGGTTTCCTACGGGTTCTCCGGTTTCCTCCCACAGTCCAAAAACGTGGATCAAGGTCAGTTGAATTCTCCAAATTGCCCCATATAGAGTGTGTTTGTGTGAGTGAGTGTGTGTCCAGTGATAGACTGGCGCCCTGTCCTGGTTGTATTCGCCCAGCGCCCGAAACGCTCTCCCCTGGATGGGCATGGGCTTTGTTTGCAGTATTAAACATTATATTTATTTTCTATAAAATGAGTTTTTGGTATTAATTTGGATCGTCTAGAAGAAATTAATTGGTTTTTCATTGATTTAAATGAAAACAGGTGGTTCCACTGTAATTAGTATTTAAAGTTACTGTAATAAAATAACACAGTCCCTTCGTTAAAAAAAATTAAAACGTGTTAAAATGAAGACATCCATCCATTTTCTTCAGGGTCGCGGGGGGGGTTCCCCATGTACCATCCAGGGGAGAACGTTTCGGGCGCTGGGCAGATAGACCCAGGACAGGGTGCCAATCTATCACTGGGCACACACTCACTCACACAGATACACTCTATATGGGGCAATTTGGAGAACTCAATTGACTTGATCCATGTTTTTGGACTGTGGAAGGAAACCGACGAACCCAGAGGAAACCCACACAGACACAGAGGAGAACATGGAAACTGCGCCAGATTGGGATTCGAACTGGGAATCCCTAGCGCTGAGAGGAGAACATCCCAACCACTAAACCACCGTGCCGCCCTTTAAAGTTACTATAATAAAATAATACAGTCTCTTCGTTAAAGACAAATAAAAGGTGTTAAAACGGAAGGTAAATTATTTTCTGCTTTATCCTCTATTAGGGTCGCAGGGGGGGGGGGGTTCCCCATACCCACGGGAGAACGTTTCGGGCGCTGGGCAGATACACCCAGGACAGGACGCCAATCTATCACTGGACACACACACAGACAAACTGTATATGGGGCAATTTGGAGAATTCAATTAACCTTGATCCATGTTTTTCGGAGGAAACCCATATGGACACGGGGAGAACCGAAAGGTAAAGACTTAGAAAATATTTATTATAACAGTACTGTAAACTGTAAACTAAACTCATTGCTGTTTCTAATCGTGTGGGCTTTATTCTTTTGTGTTTTTGTTTTTTTGGTGGGGGGGGGGGGGGGTAAGCCTTAAGTAAAAAACCGAAAATGTCAAGAATTGCCTGCAAAAGACAAAAGCACGTCCTCTACACACACACACACACACACACACACTCACACACACACACACATCGCTCTCATCCGAAGCTCGTCTAAAGGATGCTGTCACACCGGTGCACAATTACGCTGCTCCTGAGCAACAGCAGATAAATGCCCGCATGCCAAAGCGCTTCCACATTCTGACCGGCACTAATTTCCCAAGACAATGACACAAACAAAAACATGTCCACCTATCTCCAAGTGATTACAGGAGCATTTTCACACTCGCACAGCTTTCCATTCAGTGTATTCTTGTGGAGCAGACGCCGAGATCTGTTCTAAAGCCAGTGTGGAGTTCTATAAAAGGATGGAACTCCGCTTACACAAACAATCGCACATCACGGCATTCCAGCGCGCGCAAGACGAGAGCGACAACGGCGCTCGCACAGAGGCTCCACCATCAAGAGCTGAAATATCTGCCTGAAAATCAACGACTTCAAATATTACACAAAGCGCAGATTTTTAAGCTTTTAAAAGCGACGGGATTATTTAACAGCTGACCTCATTTCTCATGTGGTCCTCGCTGGTCAAACGGCATGGTTTATTGATTTTGTAAATATAATGAAATCTGCACACTAATGTAGAGATGATATTTAATTGTTTAAAAACAATATAATATATATATTTATAACAATTATATATATATATATATATATATATATATATATATATATATATATATATATATATTCATTTTATAAACTAGATGTTAACTAAATATTAGTGTGTAGATGGTCGTGCTCTGTGTGCGTGTATATATATATATATATATATATATATATATATATATATATATATATATATATATATATATATTCATTCATTCATTCTCTCCCGCTTTATCCTCTATTAGGGTCGTTGGGGGGGGGATTCCCCATCTGGGTGGAGTTTCCATGTTCTCCCCGTGTCCGCCTGGGTTGCCTACGGCTTCTCCGGTTTCCTCCCACAGTCCAAAAACATGGATCAAGGTCAATTGAATTCTCCAAATTGCCCCCTATAGAGTGTGTTTGTGTGAGTGAGTGTGTGCCCAGTGATAGATTGGCGTCCTGTCCTGGTTGTATTCGCCCAGAAACGTTCTCCCCTGGATGGTCATGGGCTATGTCTGCAGTATTAAACATAATATTTATTTTTTATAAAATGTGTTTTTGGTATTAATTTGGATCGTCTAGAAGAACTTAATTGGTTTTTCATTGATTGAAATGGAAACAGGTGGTTCCACTGTAATTAGTATTTAAAGTTACTGAAATAAAATAATACAGTCCCTTCGTTAAAGAAAATTAAAACGTGTTAAAATGAAGACATCCATCCATTTTCTTCAGGGTCGTGGGGAGGTTCCCCATGCCCATCCAGGGGAGAACGTCTCGGGCGCTGGGCAGATACACCCAGGACAGGGCGCCAATCCATCGCTGGGCACACGCTCACTCACACAGACAGACTCTATATGGGGCAATTTTCAGAATTCAATTGACTTGATCCATGTTTTTGGACTGTGGGAGGAAACCGAAGAACCCGGAGGACACCCACGCAGACACGGGGAGAACATGGAAACTCCACCCAGATGGGGATTCGAACCGGGAATCAAGGTCAATTGAATTCTCCAAATTGCCCCATTTTGTGTGTGTCTGTGAGTGAGTGTGTGTCCAGCGATAGATTGGCGTCCTGTCCTGGGTGTATCTGCCCAGCGCCCGTCGTTCTCCCCTGGGTGTATCTGCCCAGCGCCCGATACGTTCTATATATATATATATATATGGATAGACACCTCCTCAGTTCTACACTCACTGTCTGTTTTTCAGTTCCACTGATCATATAGATGGACTTTGTAGTTCTATAAATTCCATTCTGTAGTCTATCTGTTCCTCTGCATACTCTGTTAGTCTGCTTTAGTATGTTCTCCAATGATCAGGACTCACAGAGAGGAGGTATTATGGTGGTGGATGATTCTTAATACTGCAGTGATAGTGTCATGGTGGCAGTGTGTTAGTGTGTGTGTGCTGTGCTGGTACGAGTGGATCCACCACCCTGGTTCCCCAGCGCTGAGAGAACGTGCTAACCACTATGCCGCCCCTTATCTCATTATCTTCCACCTTATACTATTTCAGCGACTAGGTTGTGGGTGGGTTCCCCATGCCCATCCAGTGGAGAACATTTCGGGCGCTGGGCAGATACACCCAGGACAGGACGCCAATCCATCACTGGGCACACACTCACTCACACAGACACACTACATAGGGGCAATTAATTTACCTTCAATTCATGTTTTTGCACCGTGTGGAAGGAACGCAGTGAGAGGCGGACGTGCCAGCGCTACGCCGTTGTGCCGCCCGGATGTAAATCTAGAGTTTAAAAAGAATGGAACGTGTGGACCCATGGCACTGCGTAACTAAAAGCTTCACGCTGTTAAATTTGCGAGATTAACGAGGAAAACGGGTCCTCACACAACATCCTGATTACTGTGTGTTTCCCTTTTTCACGTGATTATTAGAAAAGCAAATGCTCTTGAAGCTCCCCGTCTTTGATGCCCTCATGTGTTTCGAGTCAGTTTTATTTTGCATCATTTATTTGTTATGAGCCTCAGACATTCCTCAAGACTTTTTTAGAAAGCAGTGGTTTTACTTTGTACCATTGTTCCATTAGTGCTCGTTTCCTGTGAAGCTTATTATGAATAAATGTATTTTCTTTGTCTTCATATGGGGCTTTTAAAAAATATTTAATATATGATTATTAGTTTCTTATTCATATTATTTATCTATTTTGCTCCCAGCATTTGGATTTGAACCGAGAATCCCTAATCTGTGTGGAGTTTCCATGTTCTCCCCGTGTCCGTGTGGGTTTCCTCCAGGTTCTCCGGTTTCCTCCCACAGTCCAAAAACATGGATTAAAGTCAATTGAATTCTCCAAATTGCCCCATATAGAGTGTGTGTGTGTGAGTAAGTGTGTGCCCAGTGATAGATTGGCGCCCGAAACGTTCTCCCCTGGATGGGCATGGGAAACCCCCCCGTGACCCTAATATAGGATAAAGCGGAAGATAATGGATGGATGGAATCTGGGTGGAGTTATCATGTTCTCCCTGTGTCCTTGTGGGTTTTCTCTGGGTTCTCCGCTTTTCAAATTCAAGTAATTCCATTCATCCAACCATCCATCCATTATCTTCCGCTTTATCCTCTACTAGGGTCGCGGGGGGGGGGGGTTCCCCATGCCCATCCAGGGGAGAACGTTTCGGGCGCTGGGCAGTTACACCCAGGACAGGACACCAATCTATCACTGGACACACACTCACACAGACAAACTCTATATGGGGTAATTTGGAGAATTCAACTGACTTGATCCATGTTTTTGGACTGTGGGTGGAAACCGGAGAACCCAGAGGAAACCCATGTGGACATGGAGAACATGGAAACTCCACTCAGGTTGGGATTCGAACCAGGAATCCCTAGCGCTGAGAGGAGAACCTGCCAACCACTAAGCCACCGGGCCACCCTTCAAGTAATTCATTTACTGTATATAGCACTTTTTATAATGTTATAAGTAAACACTTTTAAACCCCCAAAGAGAAAGCCAAAGCGACAGTGGCAAGAAAAAACTCCCTGTTATGTTGTTATTTTAAAGAAGAAACCTTAAGTGGACCAAGACTCAGCGGGGGACGCATTCTCCTTGAGCGGCCGGGCTATTTTCTTCCCAGAGTACAAAAACATATTTTCAAGGTCAATTGTCTGCTCTAAATTGCCTCTATATACTTGGGGATTGGGGCCTTGTGACCTGAAGGTCTCCGGTTCGATTCCCGGTCCCACAAGTACCATGGCTGGAGTGTCCTTAGGCAAGGAACCTGACCCCAATTGCTCCCCGGGCGCCGCATTCAAGGCTGTGTGTGTGTTCTGCACGGATGGGTTAAATGTGGAGAACAATACATACAGAAGGCAAATATATCACTTTATACGGTTTGTGAGTGAGGGTGCCCAGCAATGAGGGTCCCAGTGCACAAAACATTCACCCCTGGATGGGCATGAGGAACCACCCCTAGTCCCTAGTATAGGATTAAGCAGAAGATAATGAGATGAGAGGGCAGCACTGTGGCTTAGTGTTTAGCATGTTCTCCTCTCAGCGCTAGGGATTCCTGGTTCGAATCCCAATCTGGGTGGAGTTTCCATGTTCTCCCCGTGTCCGCATGGGTTTTCTCCGGGTTCTCCGGTTTCCTCCCACAGTCCAAAAACATGGATCAAGTCAGTTGAGTTCTCCAAATTGCCCCATATAGAGTGTGTCTGAGTGAGTGAGTGTGTGTCCAGTGATAGATTGGCGCCCTGAACTGGGTGTATCTGCCCAGCGCCCGAAACGTTCTCCCCTGGATGGGCATGGGGAACCCCCCCCCGCGACCCTAATAGAGGATAAAGCGGAAGATAATGGATGGATGGATGGATGAGCGGCACGGTGGCTTAGTGGTTGGCATGTTCTCCTCTCAGCGCTAGGGATTCCCAGTTCAAATCCCAATCTGGGTGGAGTTTCCATGTCCTCCCCGACAAAAACATGGATCAAGGTCAATTGAATTCTCTAAATTGCCCCATATAGAGTGTGTGTGTGTGAGTGAGTGTGTGCCCAGCGATAGATTGGTGTGTCCCCCCTAATAGAGGATAAAGGGGAAGATAATGGATGGAGGGATAATGAGATGAGATTAGAGATTTATATTAAAAAAGAGCAAAAACCAAGAAAGCAGATGGACTACAGTCTGTAATTGTGAAACTACAAAGTCCATCTGGAAGGTAAGTGGAGAAGACAGACAAAGAAGCGAGAAGGTAAATCATCTCTCAAAGTAATCAGAGATAGAAGGCTGCAGCTCATGTTTCCTTGTGCTGCCTTCTGGCTGTTCTTCAAACTCATGTGAGAACCGAGTTCTCACGAAGCACCAGGTTTCTTCAGCAAATCACTGCAAGTTGCTTCCCCAACTTATTCCCCACTGGTGCCATTTCGAGAACACGGCATGCTGACGGATGTTACGGCTCCTGCCAGAACCACGGATTCGTTCAAAATGCTTCAAAATGAGGTTCTAAGCATGTGGGAAACGAGTACGTCTTTAAATAATTATTCATAAATAACTGGGTGGCACGGGGGGGGTTAGCTTTTTCTCCTCTCAGCACTAGGGATTCCCGGTTCGAATCCCAATCTGGGCGGAGTTTCCATGTTCTGCCCGTGTCTGCATGGGTTTCCTCCAGGTTCTCCGGTTTCCTCCCATAGTCCAAAAACGTGGAACGAGGTCAATTGAATTCTCCAAATTGCCCCATAGAGAGTATGTTTGTGTGAGTGAGTGTGTGTCCAGTGATAGATTGGCGCTCTGTCCTGGGTGTATCTGCCCAGCGCCCGAGACGTTTTCCCCGGATGGGCAAGGGGAACCCCCCCCCCCCCCCAATAAAGGATAAAGCAGAAGATAATGAATGGATGGATGGATGAGTGGCACAGTGGCTTAGTGGTTAGCATGTTCTCCTCTCAGCGCTAGGGATTCCCAGTTCGAATCCCAATCTGGGTGGAGTTTCCTCGTTCTCCCCGTGTCTGCGTGGGTTTCCTCCGGGTTCTCCGGTTTCCTCCCACAGTCCAAAAACATGGATCAAGTCAATTGAATTCTCCAAATTGCCCCATATAATGTGTTTGTGTGAGTGAGTGTGTGTCCAGCGATGGATTGGCGTCCTGTCCTGGGTGTATCTGCCCAGCGCCCAAAACGTTCTCCCCTGGATGGGCATGGGGAACCCCACCGCGACCCTAATAGAGGATAAAGCGGGTGATAATGGATATAAATAACTACATTTCTTTATCCCGGTACTTGTACTCTGCACAATGACAATAACGTTGAATCTAATCATGACTTGCATTGTGAGTTTTGTTTTGTATTTTGTTTTGTAGCCTTAAAAGGCTTTCTTTTTGTATCTTTCCATTAAAAAAAAGCAATAAATCAAAGGGACTAAACCCGCAGGGAAAGTTCTGCTGGGGTGGCTGGAGGACTCCGACGTTTACGCACAACTAGCCACACATTCAGAGTCACCGGGGAAAACGGGCTCCGGACCCCGGAGAAGAAAAGAAACGAATTAGAGGTGCAGTATGTGAGGAAGGGAAGGATGCTGCCATGCTTTGTTAGCAACTGGCAGGCAGCACCATGTCATGCTCCACATACAGGGGTTGCCATGGCGACCGGAAACCAAACCCACTCCGAATTCACCCGATTCCGGCCGGCTCGATTTTACAGAAAACGCAGTACGCTTCACAACGCGGGCCCCTGCGAGGAGCGACAAAGGGGCCCCCCGGCTTTTTCATTACAGAATGAGAGCCGGTTCGGGGGAAATCCAACACTGTGCTGATGATTATCGGACGGGGCGCTTGGTTCGAGGTCAGAGCTGAATGGCAAAGCTGGGGAGTGTTGTGAAAACAACAAATAAAAATAATAATAAATTGGCGAAACGAAAACCCATCTGTGCTTCGTTAGCTAATTATATTAATGCGCCCTTAATGCTGAATGGTAATATTTAACGTCTTACCTTATGGTTTGGGCATATAATACCAAAAGGTCCTCAGCGGCTGTCCGCAGCTGAAAAGGAAACAGAAAGCCGGGTTAGATGCAGGAAGACGATCCCTTTTGTCGAATCAGTGTGGAGCAGAACTCTTTATGGTTACAAATGTGACGGCTTATCTCGTCTGAATACATACGCTGGTAAATTTAATCTATTTAGTACCGAAGACACTTTAATGAACTCTTGTGGTGCGCCCATGCATTTGATCCCAACCGTAATTAACTCCGTAATCAATGCCAATGATGTTGAAAGATAACATTTCGTCAGGTAGCCACATACTTTTGAGCAGGGAGTTAATACGAAAGGCAACGGGAGGTCGTAAGCAAGCCAACAGCTGAAATCCGACATAAACCAGAACGCAGTGGGCTGAGCTTCAGCTAAATCAGATCTCCTGTAGATAATCCTGACGTGTTTCATGTCTGAAGAACATACAAAAGGTACAAATTCTTTACAACCGTATACACTCAGCGACTAACTTTAAACACCGCCTCCAGCACACTCCACCAGGAATGAGACATCCCTGTACATCTCACAACTACAGTAACATTACACAGCGGTGCGTTTCTTAAAGAACTATATATTAAACAAAACACTTTGCTTTCTTTCACGAAAAACATTGTACAGAAAGTGAAATCATGTTTTTTAAGAAGCTGTATAGTACACAAGAGAGTGATGAGATGCTACATGAAACAACACATTCATTCATTCATTATCTTCCGCTTTATCCTCTATTAGGGTCACGGTGGGGTTCCCCATGCCCATCCAGGGGAGAACATCTCGGGCGCTGGGTAGATAGACCCAGGACAGGGCGCCAATCCATCGCTGGGCACACACTCACTCACACAGACACACTCTATATGGGGCAATTTGGAGAATTCAATTGACTTGTTAAATGTTTTTGGACAGTGGGAGGAAACCGGAGAACCCGGAGGAAACCCACGCAGACACGGGGAGAACATGGAAACTCCACCCAGATGGGGATTCGAACCGAGAATCCCTAGCGCTGAGAGGAGAACGTGCTAACCACTAAACCACCGTGCCGCCTTGAAACAAAACAGAATATTAAAAAAAACTTTACTAATAAAAATTATCGAAAAATACTTAAAAAAAAATATCTATACACATATACACACAAACATATACACACATATACATACATTATATTATATATATATATATATATATATATATATATATATATATATCTATATATATATATATATATATATATATACATATATATATATATATATATATATACATACATATATATATATATATATATATATATATATATATATATATACATACATCCATTATCTTCCACTTTATCCTCCAGTAGGGTCGCGGGATGGGGGGGGGGGGGTTCTCCCATGCCCATCAAGGGGAGAACGTTTTGGGCGCTGGGCGGATACACCCAGGACAGGACGCCAATCTATCACTGGGCACACACTCACTCACACAGACACACTCTACATGGGGCAATTTAGAGCATTCATCCATTATCTTCCACTTTATCCTCTACTAGGTTCTTGGGGGGTTCCCCATGCCCATCCAGGGGAGAACGTCTCGGGCGCTGGGCAGATACACCTAGGACAGGACGCCAATCCATCACTGGGCACGCACTCACTCAACAGACACACTAACACACACTTAAATGGGGCAATATTGAGCATTCAATTGACCTTGATCCATGTTTTTGGACTGTGGGAGGAAACCCAAGCGGACACAGGGAGAACATGGAAGCTCCACCCAGATTGGGATTCGAACCGGGAATCCCTAGTGCTGAGAGGAGAACATGCTTACCACCGTGCAGCCATATATATATATATACATACATACATAAATACACACACACAAAAAAACCATCCCTGCCATGTACCAAGAGGACATTTGTATCAGTAAACATAAAGCACTGCAGTGTTGCACGTATTCGTTTCGGTACACGGCTTGCGTTTACGTGCTCATAGTAAGCCGCATGTTGAAAGACAGCTTACAGCAGTTCATCAGCGAGCAGGTCTTTCCATCACATACAGTGAGAAAGGTGGACAGTATGGCTTTCTGCTGCGGATGGTGAAACGTTATACACTTACAGTATTACTCCAGCTATCTGGAAACAGCGCCAAGAAAGCTCAGGGGAAACGTTAAAACAAACGCAGCAGATGCTGCTGTAGTGATGTGCAGCAGAGGCAGCGCGAAATAATAACCGAGTGAACTACAGTACGGCACCGCCAGCGCAAAACGAGAAGAAAGAAGAGAATTATTTACATTAAGGGACTGAATTGTGCAATAATTGATTGAATAAAATCCACAGCAGCAGATTTTTTATTTATTTAGGAATTTCAATATTTAATTATTCAAGTTGACCAGACTCTGAGGTGTGAGCTGAAAAACTGATCTAAAGGCAAAAGAGAGCAAAACATTACAAAGAAAATTAATGTATGACTTTATACATCCATTATCTTCTGCTTTATCCTCTATTAGGGTCGCAGGGGGGTTCTCCATGCCCATCCAGGGGAGAACGTTTCGGGCGCTGGGCAGATACACCCAGGACAGGACGCCAATCTATCACTGGGCACACACTCACTCACACAGACACAACTCTATATGGGGCAATTTAGAGCATTCATGCATTATCTTCCACTTTATCCTCTACTAGGTTCTTGGGGGGTTCCCCATGCCCATCCAGGGGAGAACGTCTCGGGCGCTGGGCAGATACACCCAGGACAGGACGCCAATCTATCGCTGAGCACACACTCACTCACACACACACACTCACTTAATATGGGGCAATTTGGAGAATCCAATTGACCTTGAATCCATGTTTTTGGGCTGTGGGAGGAAGCCGGAGAACCCGGAGGAAACCCACACGGACATGGGGAGAACATGGAAACTCCACCCAGATTGGGATTCAAACCAGGAATCCCTAGAGCTGAGAGGAGAACATGCTAAACACTAAGTCAAAACTACTCATCCATCCATCCATTATCTTCAGCTTTATCCTCTACTAGGTTCTTGGGGGGTTCCCCATGCCCATCCAGGGGAGAACGTATCAGGTGCTGGGCAGATACACCCAGGACAGGACGCCAATCTATCGCTGGACACTCACTCACTCAGACACACTCTATATGGAGCAATTTGGAGAACTCAATTGACTTGATCCATGTTTTTGGACTGCGGGAAGAAAACTGGAGAACTCGGAGGAAACCTATATGCACACGGGGAGAACATGGAAACTCCCCCCAGATTGGGATTGGAACCTGGATCCCCAGTGCTGGGAGACGACCCATGCCACCCAAAATTATTATATCTTCAGTGAATAATTGGTCAAATCGGGGCGGCACGGTGGCTTAATGGTTATCTAGGTTCGAATCCCAATCTGGGTGGATTTTCCATGTTCTCCCCGTGTCCCCATGGGTTTCCTCCGGGTTCTCCGGTTTCCTCCCACAGTCCAAAAAGATGAACCAAGGTCAATTGAACGCTCCAAATTGCTGTGATGTGGCCATGAGGACTAATTGCACCTTAATTACAAGACAAGGTTTCCTTTTCTCTGCCTTTAGGAGCGTGTGGCTGCTGCCTGCGTTACACACCGTATAGAATCATGTTCTATTTATTGCAGAACGTGTGAAAGGAAGACGTTGTGGTGTTGGTAATCTGCTGACACAGGAGGAGTAAGCTCTTTAAAATGCATTATCAGAATCATCTACATGTGGATCCTCGCTCTTCCTGCCCACTTTGCACTTTTCAAAGTTCCGTCGCACTTTGCGAGATGAAGCCATAAAAACTCGGCAATGATGTAGCGCTCGTGATTCGGCCCGAGGACGAGCAGCGAGACGGAGAACGGAATATGTATTCAGGTAAAAACCGACATGAAACAAAGTAAGGCTGTAAGTCAGTGTGGGTGAGTACCAGACTCCATCCATCCATTATCTGCAGCTTTATCCTCTACTAGGGTCGTGGGGGGGGGTTCCCCATGCCCATCCAGGGGAGAACGTTTCGGGCGCTGGGCAGATACACCCAGGACAGGGTGCCAATGTATCGCTGGACACACACTCACTCACACAGACACACTCTATATGGGGCAATTTTAGTGTATTCAATTGACCTTGATGCATGTGGACTGTGGGAGGAAACTACACGGGCACGGGGAGAACATGGAAACTCCACCCGGATTGGGATTCGAACCTGGAATCCAGGGGATTGTGTCTGTGTGGGTGAGTGTGTGTCCAGCGATAGATTGGCGTCCTGTCCTGAGTGTATCTGCCCAGCACCTGAAACGTTCTCCCCTGGATGGGCATGGGGAACCCCCCCCCACGACCCTAATAGAGGATAAAGCTGAAGATAATGGATGGATGAGTAGTTTTGACTTAGTGGTTGGCATGTTCTCCTCTCAGCTCTAGGGATTCCTGGTTCGAATCCCAATCTGGATGGAGTTTCCATGTTCTCCCCGTACCCTTGTGGTTTCCTCCGGGTTCTCCGGTTTCCTCCCACAGCCCAAAAACATGGATCAAGGTCAATTGAATACTCCATATTGCCCCATAGGAAAATAACGGATGGATGGATGGATGGATGTGGGCGGCACGGTGGCTTAGTAGTTAGCATGTTCTCCTCTCAGCACTAGGGAATCCCGGTTCGAATCCCAAGCTGGGTGGTGTTTCCATGTTCTCCATGTCCGTGTCCACGTGGGTTTCCTCCGGGTTCTCCGGTTTCCTCCCACAGTCCAAAAGCATGGATACAAGGTCAATTGAATTCTCCAAATTGCCCCATATAGAGTGTGTCTGTGTGTGAGTGTGTGTCCAGTAATAGATTGGCGCCCTGTTCTGGGTGTATCTGCCCAGTGTCCTAAACGTTCTCCCCTGGACGGGCATGGGGAACCAACCCTAGTAGAGGATACAGTGGAAGATACTGGATGGATATGGTACTTGTGAAGATGCCGCCATGTAACCTATATCCTTGTTCTCTGAGAAACGGAAACACAACAGAAGACGAGGACCTCATAAGATTAATGACGAATGTGTAGACACCCTGCAACTGTCCCCAAACAAAACGTCCTGCTAATGGCATTCCTCTTGAGGCACCATTGGGAAGACACTCCTCACAGGGGATTCCTCATTACGCTGACTGGTCCTCTCCACAGGCACACACATCAACACAACAGTTCCAAATGGGGATGCAACAGTTGCCCTGTAACCTTTACATCTCAGCCCTGACGGGGGGGGCGATATTTATACATTCCATGACTTCCCCGGCCACCGAGAGCTCATCGGTAAGAGACGGGCCCGCCTGCGGTTCTCTACCGTGGGAAGGATCAGATCTACACGGTGAAGGTTTATACGAGTGGCCTGGACCATCTGGGAAGTAATGCTAACCCCCCAAGTGATCCAGCAAAAGGGGGAATACCACAGACAAGTGGAGTAAGTATTTTGCGGCTGTTAAATGATGGACGACGTCGACCCGGTCCAACTGATCTCGTAAGGTACAGTCACACGCAGATGAAGTCTCAAATTCTTGCCCCCGTGTCGTCAGTAAATCCACCCAACACCAAGATCTGACACCTATACTCGCCTGCAGGGACGAAAGGGGTGGAGGAGGGTAAACGCACAGAATTTCCCCTGCTAGACTAAAGGTTGGAAAGACCTCCTTTTTGCCCCCATATGTGTGTGTGTGTGTATATATATATATATGTGTGTGTGTGTATATGTGTATATGTGTGTGTGTGTGTTATATATATATATATATATATATATATATATACATATATATATATATATATATATATATATATATATACATACACATATATTATATAATAATACACATATACATACATAACATATATACACATATATATATATATAATACATACACATATATTATATATAATATAATACACATATATATACATATATATATATATATATATATATATATATATATATATATATATATATATATATATATACACACATATATACATAATATACATACACACACACACACATATATACACACATAAATATACATACATATATACCACACACGGGCTGCACGGTGGCTTAGAGTTTTCATGTTCTCCCCGTGTCCGCGTGGGTTTTCTCCGGGTTCTCCGGTTTCCTCCCACAGTCCAAAAACATGGATCAAGGTCAATTGAGTTCTCCAAATTGCCCCATATAGAGTGTTTGTGTGAGTGAGTGTGTTCCCAGCGATAGATTGGTGCCCTGTCCTGGGTGTATCTGCCCAAAACATTCTCATCTGGGCATCCCCCCGCGACCCTAGTAGAGGATAAAGCGAAGATAATGGATGGACTTACCAGCGACGGCGTGCCATCAGGACCATTTAAGTCCCTGCTGGGCTTAAAATTATCTGAATCACAGACTGATGTTCATCATATTTTGTCTATTAATACTTCAATAATTAGACACACTCCATATGGGGCAATTTGGAGAATTCAATTGACCTTGATGCATGTTTTTGGACTGTGGGAGGAAACCAGAGAACCCGGAGGAAACCCACACGGACACGGAGAACATGGAAACTCCACCCAGATTGGGATTCGAACCGGGAATCCCCAACACTGAGAGGAGAACCTGCTAACCACTAAACCACCCATCTCAGCTCGTTTCATGACCAGGTCTAGATTTTATTGTTTCCATTGAGTTCTATGAAAATTTCTCTTGTTTACGAGGACGGGCTTTTTAAGAAGAATGAGACGGGACCCCGTCGCCTCCGCACCGCCTCAGCTTCTGTCAGTCCAAGCCTCGTTGTCGGTGACACGGCTCATTCCACTCATTTATCACATCCCCGAATAGTGTCCTCGCTCCTCTGGGGCTCGGCCATGTCTCCTTCAAGATCAACTCCAAACATGGCGCGTATTCCACCGCCCTGAAAGATTCCTTTAATACCCGCCGGACCTGACGTCACAGAACCATGAGCTCTTCGCTGCTGCCCCAGCCGCCGTCACACTTCCCCTCTTGTCCTCAAACCTTCGGCCATCTGATCGATTCCTGCGTTTACGTGCTGCCATGACCGGGTCGGCAGCGAGCCCGCAGTGTGGAAGAACGCGCCTGCTGAAGACAATGCAGCCTTCATGAACAGCGCCATATAGAGCGGGAATTCCGATCGAATGGGAACGAACCGGCCGCTACAAACATCTCTATTGTCCTTCCGAGCAGCCCAGTTCACATCAAATGACTTTCTGAAGCACCACAGACACACCCTCCATTAACGGACCGATGCAAACCAGCCCCGTGAGACGTGGCTCTTGAACACATCAAAACCGGCCTTGTCCATCCAGTTATTTTTGCCGTTTAATTTTCGCTCGAGCGCGAATGGGAAATGCCACAGAAAACATTCGCACAGCATTCTCAATGTCACTATTGTTAATCGTGAAAGTACAAAGTGTGTGGGACTGACTTTATTTCTCATCAGTGGACAACCGCAGAAAGTAATAGTGCTTATGGTTGTGTTACGCATTATTTGTTTACGTATGCACACACACATGAAGAACATATATCCATATATAGATGCACTTTGTAGTTTTATAATTACAGACTGTTCTCCATCTGTTTCTGTTTCTATATGTGTACAGTGTATATATATATATATATATATATATATATATATATATATATATATATATATATATATATATATATATATATATATAAATAAATTGGGTCATTTAGCAGACGCTTTTATCCAAAGCGACTTACAAGGTGAGTGAGCACAGGGTTCATCACAGCATCCCTGGAGCAATGAGGGTTAAGGGTCTCGCTCAAGGACCCAGACTGGTAACTTCAGTGGACCTGGGATTTGAACCCACAACCTTCAGATTGATAACCCAACGCCCTGACCACTGAGCTAACCTGCCCTGCATATATATATATATATATGTCCATTATCTTCCGCTTTATCCTCTATTAGGGTCGCGGTGGGGTTCCCCATGCCCATCCTGGGGAGAACGTTTCGGGCGCTGGGCAGATACACCCAGGACAGGGCGCCAATCTATCACCGGACACACACTCACTCACACAGACACACTCTATATGGGGCAATTTGGAGAACTCAATTGACCTTGATCCATGTTTTTGGACTGTGGGAGGAAACCGGAGAACCCGGAGGAAACCCACGCGGACACGGGGAGAACATGGAAACTCCACCCAGATGGGGATTCGAACCGGGAATCCCTAGCGCTGAGAGGAGAACATGCCAACCACTAAGCCACCCTGCCGCCCACATCCATCCAGCCATCATTATCTTCTGCTTTATCCTCTACTAGGGTCGCGGGGGGGGGGCAGAACATTTCGGGCGCTGGGCAGATACACCAAGGACAGGGCTTTGCCGCCCACAGACAATTTATTAATGTATTTATTAAAGTATTAATGGACATCAGCCTGTGATTTAGGTCCTGATGGGAGGCCATTGCTTGTAAGTCACTTTGGATAAAAGCATCGGCTGAATGGCCTCATGTCTACGTAGAACATCCACAGAAGGGACCTCCATCAGAAATCCAACCTGGGGCATTCTTGCCACGAGGCAGAAACGCCGTCCACTCCACTAACTCTGCCCTCTCTCTGTTGTAAAGTTCCAAAATGAAGTAATCCCTAAGTGGGGCTGACACAGCTCATCTAAGCTTCCGCACAACTGCACCGAATCCAATCAGCCGCTGCATGGAACAGGTGAGGTGAACGGTACTCGGCCTCATTGACATTCCGCCGGCTGGTGGAGTTCACAGCAGACGTACTGTTAACCAAGAGACCGAGCTCCGGGACGCCTCATCTTGGTCTCACACCTGGAATTAAGCCTGGATTTCCCAAACTCCTTTTCAGCTCAGGTGCTGCCGTTTCAAACGGCACGTTTTGAAGGTGGAGAGGGAATTCTGCATTTATTAAGGCCACCGTCGTAGAGGAATTCAATTTGCTACTTGAAGACAACCCTGGTTACACACGCAGTCCCTTAGCTACTTAGCCTCGTTTTCTGTCCCTGTTCCCAAGCAAAGGTAACCCAATTGTCAACTACACTCAACAATTTTATTTTATTTTATTTCATCAGATGCATCTCCTGCTTTCTTTCCTCACTGCATATTGTATCAGATATATATATATATTCATTCATCTTCCGCTTTATCCTCTATTGGGGTCGTGGGGGGGTTCCCCATGCCCATCCTGGGGAGAACGTTTCGGGCGCTGGGCAGATACACCCAGGACAGGACGCCAATCTATCGCAGGGCACACACTCACTCACACAGACACACTCTATATGGGGCAATTTGGAGAACTCAATTGACTTGATTCATGTTTTTGGACTGTAGGAGGAAACCGGAGAACCCAGAGGAAACCCACGCGGACACGGGGAGAACATGGAAACTCCACCCAGATAGGGATTCGAACCAGGAATCCCTAGTACTGAGAGGAGAACATGCTAACCACTAAACCACCATATATATATATACATATATATATTTTTTTTTTTCCCCCCGACTCCAAATCTGGGTGGAGTTTCCATGTTCTCCCCGTGTCCGCATGGGTTTTCTCCGGGTTCTCCGGTTTCCCCCCCCCCCCCCCCCCCCCCCCCCCCGAGACCCTAATAGAGGATGAAGCGGAAGATAATGGATGGATGGATGGATGAAGTAGCCACTCTTATCTCAGTTATCTCTGTATTAGTGTAAACGTGTTTGGAGTTCATCCCTTTTTAATTTGGACTACCATTTTTAACATCAACATGGAGTTAAAGGGGGGTCTGTTGGTGGTGGTGGTGGTGGTACTCAGAAATGCTGACTCAACATACCGCAGAAGGGGTAATTAGCTAAGTGGCTGCTTTTCTCCAGTACACATGCATGGTTCTCCTATTCAGCTTATTAAAGAGCCAGAAAGGTCCCATCTCATCACAGCAAGCATGCCTGCACCAAGGTCCGGTCATTAACCTCTGCAAGGTGTGTGTGTGTGTGTGTGTGTGTGTGTGTGTGTGTGTGTGTGTGTGTGTGTACATGCACATACACAGCTTTCACTGACTGCAGCATAAGAACAGCCCACTGTTCCAGCAGCGCATGATTAAGAGAAGCATAAAGCACATTTGCAAAAACCAAAACATAAATAATAAGCTTATTAAGTTAAATAGCATGACTTCACAACAAATCAGTCACACGCCATGACGTGGCCCTGCCTCTGAGGCCACACAGTAAATGCTCTGTGGTGGTGGACATCATATGATGACATGTTGGAATAGTAATTATGTTGATGGTATGAGGTTTGAAATGCAGGCTGGTTTTGTTTTTATATGTTTTTTTTATGGTTTATGTCAGGATTACGTTTTTGCACGACACATCACATGAAGTAGTTTGTTAAAGGTGATGTATTTTGCCTGCTGTGCTTACACATTTTACCCATCTGTGCAGTGAAACACACATATACACACGCTGGTGAAGTGAGCAATTGGGGTTCGTTCCCTTGTCCAAGTGCCCTTCAGCCAGAGTACTTGTTTGGAGCGTGTATCGAACCGGGGACTTTCAGGTCGCAAGGCTGGTTCCTTAACCACAAGCCTACGAGTGCCGTAGGGTTGCCAGTCTCCTGGCACTTCTAGATGTATGAGCAGTCGTAGGCTTTGAAAACTGAAGGTCACTGGTTTGATTCCTGGGCCCAGCAAGTACTATGTGCTGAAGTTCCCTTGGCCAAGGAACCTCACCCAAATTGCTCCCTGTGCACGGTGTACAGGGCTTCCCACTTCACCAGTGTGTTTATGTTTGTTTGACTGCATGGATGGGTTAAATGTGGAGGACAATGGAGGCAACACTACATGTATGAGCAGTCATAGGCTTTGCGACCTGACGCTCACTGGTTTGATTCCCGGTCCCACCAAGTACCATGTGCTGAAGTGCCCTTGGCCAAGGCACCCATCCACAATTGCTCCCTTTGCACGGTGTACAGGGCTGCCCACCACCAAGGGCACGTGTGCTCACTTACACATACTGTATACAAACACTGATGGTTTGACTGCATGGATGGGTTAAATGTGGAGGACAATGGAGGCAACCCTACATGTATGAGCAGTCATAGGCTTTGCAACCTGACGGTCACTGGTTTGATTCCCGGTCCCACCAAGTACTATGTGCTGAAGTGCCCTGGGCCAAGGCACCTAACCCAAATTGCTCCACCTGGCACAGTGTACAGGGCTGCCCACCACTATGGGCAAGTGTGCTTACTTCACCAGTATGTGTATATGTGTGTTTGACTGCATGGATGGGTTAAATGTGGAGGACTACTAAGGCAACACTACATGTGTGAGCAGTCATAGGCTTTGCGACCTGACGCTCACTGGTTTGATTCCCGGTCCCACCAAGTACCATGTGCTGAAGTGCCCTTGGCCAAGGAACCTATACCCAATTGCTCCCTGTGCTCCATGTACAGGGCTTCCCACTTCACCAGTGTGTATATGTGTATTTGACTGCATGGATGGGTTAAATGTGGAGGACAATGGAGGTAACACTACATGTATGAGCAGTCGGAGGCTTTGCAACCTGATGATCACTGGTTTGATTCCCGCTCCCACCAAGTACAGTGATACCTCGGTTCTCGAACGCCTTGACTTTCGACCAAATCGGTATTCGACCAGGAAATTCGAGAAAATTTTGTCTTGGAATCTGAACAAATATTTGGAACTCGAACATCTGAACGTCCAAGATGAGTCGAGTTTAACCGAATGGCGTTCATTCGGCCCGGCGCGCCTTGCTTGCGTCATCAGTGTGAGTGCAGAGAGAGAGTCATGTTTTTTTGGAGAGAGTCACGCTTTGTGGAGAGAGAAACACCCGAAGAGCAGTTACCCTCTGTTTTTATTGAAGAGGACTACCCTTCCTGCCATAAAGGTTGGTACAGGTACAGTAAATGAAACACAATTTACTGTACTGTACAGTACATTTTTTTTTTTTTTTTTTAATAAATACACTTTTATTTCTTATTTCTTGTTGAGACTCATGTTTTTCTACATATTATATACAAATTAGGCCAGTAAATAGGCATTTTCTGGGGCTTGGAACGAATTAATCCAGTTTCCATTATTTCCTATGGGTTTCATTGCTTCGGTTCTCGAACAATTTGGTTCTCCCGGAACGAATTATGTTCGAGAACCGAGGCATCACTGTATTATGTGTTAAAGTGCCCTTGGCCAAGGCACCCATCCCCAATTGCTCCACCTGGCACAGTGTACAGGGCTGCCCACCACTTTGGGCACATTTGCTCACTTCACCAGTGTGTTTATGTGTGTTTGACTGCATGGATGGGTTAAATGTGGAGGACAACTAAGGCAACGCTACATGTATGAGCAGTCATAGGCTTTGCAACCTGATGGTCTCTGGTTTGATTCCCGGTCCCACCAAGTACCATGTGCTGAAGTGCCCCTGGCCAAGGCACCTAACCCAAAATGCTCCCTGTGCACCATGTACAGGGCTGCCCACCACTTTGGGCAAGTGTGCTTAATTCACCAGTATGTGTTTATGTGTGTTTGACTGCATGGATGGGTTAAATGTGGAGGACAACTGAGGCAACACTAAACGTTTGAGCAGTCGTAGGCTTCTGGTTCAATTCCCAGTCACACCAAGAAATATGGCTCAAGTGCCCATTAACAAGGCACCTAACCCCAATTGCTCCACCTGGCACAGTGTACAGGGCTGCCCACCCACCACTATGGGCACATGTGCTCACTTCACCAGTGCGTGTAAATTTAAGGAAATCACTAGAAACCAAGACACATCACCACCTCGCAGAAGGTCATAGGGTTCACACAGGAGACAATACAGAATAGCATCATTCCACCAACTGGCTTTACAGTTGGCACAATGCAATCAAGCAGATAAGGTTACTCGATCAACCCTGAAATTCAGACTGCTGTATCCTTGCCCCTTTATCCATGTAGCTGCTCAGCCAATGAAAGCCACCCTATGAAGCTCCAGGCGTCCGGGTTTTTGAGCATTAATGCCAAAGAGGATCTGAATCACTGCTATTGAGTTGGTGACTATGCACCTCAGGACTCTGAAAGCTCACTCTGTAACTATGTGATCTGTCACTCTGGGGTCCAGTTGCTGTGGATCCCAAACACTTCTACTTTTCGACAACACTACTCACAGCTGACTGTGAACTCGATGGGAAGAAACTCTAATGACTGACTCGTTGCAACAGTGGGTTTCTATTACGGTTACATACTTGATGGCATATGTTCTTTGAAAAAATTTTTCCACTATATATATATATATATATATATATATATCCAACCATTATCTTCCGCTTTATCCTCTATTAGGGTCGCGGGGGGGTTCCCCATGCCCAGCCAGGGGAGAACATTTCGGGCGCTGGACAGATACACCCAGGACAGGGCGCCAATCTATCACTGGACACACACTTACTCACACAAACACACTCTATATGGGGCAATTTGGAGAACTCAATTAACTTTGATCCATGTTTTTAGACTGTGGGAGGAAACCGGAGAACCCAGAGGAAACCCACGAAGACACGGGGAGAACATGGAAACCCCACCCAGATGGGGATTCGAACCGGGAATCCCTAGTGCTGAGAGGAGAACATGCTAACCACTAAGGCCCTGTGCCGCCTAATAAATATATATTATATATAACTATATATATATATATATATATATATATATATATATATATATATATATATATATATATAAAATTTTTTTTTTTTTTTGCTTATAAACACCCGTGACAAAGGGATGTCATAAAACCTTCAAACTCAAACAATTAAAAGATGCATCCTAATATTTTGCTTCATACACTGTGTGTAATAATAAAACGATCACTTTAATTAGAGACATCAGACGCTCTTGTGTTCTTTTATCAGAGAACATCAAAAAGAGCCCTGGATCAAACTCGCATGTCTATTTGTAAGACAGAACATGCCCACTCACATCCCAGTGGACACAGAGTTTGAAAATCTCGCCTCCTACATACGACAGACTCGCGTAGTCTGCTTCCAGGAATCCTGAACGCAATATTCAGAGACAGGAAACAAAATCAATGCTCTGCCTCTCGTTCCATCCCTCATCCTCTCGGTCCTCCACATCTGTCTCGGTTTAAATTAGTGAAACATCTCACCGTAAGCCTCATTTCTGTTCGGGCTGACAAATCTGTTTGGGTAAATAACAGAAGGCTTAACACTTTTAAGGGAAAAAAAAAAAAGATCGGATTCCACAAATGATCAGATTTTACTGCATTTAAATAAGAGGTAAATATTAAAAAAAATTTAGGTGATGAAATAGAAGTATATTTCTGCCTGAAACCAAACAAAGTATATATATATATATAGGGTGGCTTAGCACGTTTGCCTCTTCCGGTTCCATGTTCCCGGTTCCATGTTCTCCCAGTGTCCACGTAGGTTTCCTCCGGGTTCTCCGGTTTCCTCCCACAGTCCAAAAATATGGATTAAGTCAATTGAGTTCTCCAAATTGCCCCATATAGAGTGTGTACGAATGCGTGTCTGTGTGTGTGAGTGTGTACCCAGCGATAGATTGGTGCCCTGTCCTGGGTGTATCTGCCCAGCGCCCGAAACGTTCTCCCCTGGATGGGCATGGGGAACCCCCCCCGCGACCCTAATATAGGATGACGCGGAAGATAATGAATGAATGAACGAATTATATATATATATATATATTTTTTTTTTTTTTTTTTTTTTTTTTTTTTTTCCCTCATTCATTCATTATCTTCCACTTTTTTTTTCTACTAGGGTCGCAGGGGGGTTCCCCATGCCCATCCAGGGGAGAACGTTCCGGGCGCTGGGCAGATACACCCTGAGAGCATGGAAACTCCACCCAGATTGGGATTGGAACCGGGAATCCCTAGTGCTGAGAGGAGAACATGCTAACCACTAAACCACCGTGCCGCCCCTTTTATATATATATATATATATATATATATATATATATATATATATATATATATATATATAAATACACACATATGTAACCCTATAAATGGAGATACTTTGGCCATATCTGTACTTGTCTGACAGTATAAAAGTGATTTAAAAAAAAATTTCAGCCATTGTACACACTCAAAAAATAATAATAAATACACCATGGTTATAACTTTTGATCTTTAGCAGAAATAAAATACGTAAGCTTCAATAGAACATGACGGAGCCTTTTAACTCCCTGGAAACAGCCCATCAACGCCATGTCAATAGAACCGTGGTGTCAAAAGACGCCTGGGTTCAGACTTAACATTCAGATCAGTTTCGGCTGACAGATCTTCAAATTAATGGATGGCTCTCTACATGGAACATCTGTGGAACAGCTGCATTCAGGGGTCACAGTGTGAGAGTGGGGCATTTTAAAAAGCACCGTTTAATCCCCGCCATAAAGACGCTTTTGAGAATTAAACCCGGGATCCGAACTTCGGATGCTTTCGAGCACACGCTGCCATTCTACACCCCCACATTCAGAACGCTAACTGCTACCCCCCCCCCCCATCCCCCGGGGGGAACTGAGAGATGTGTGTGTGCTGATGAAGTGGTATGTGTATGGGAGGGGTCATGGGTAATTTAATTAGCCCCAAAGTCCAGCACCCTAAGTGCAGTGTAATGAATTCGTCTCATCCTGTGATGCAGTGCAAACAGCACGTGGGCTAAAGTATAGAGACGCATTAATATTATTATTATTATTATTTCTACAAAGCTAGTGATAGTTTGGCGTCCTGTCCTGGGTGTATCTGCCCAGCGCCCGAAACGTTCTCCCCTGGATGGGCATGGGGAACCGCCCCACGACCCTAATAGAGGATAAAGTGGAAGATAATGGATGGATCAAGCCATGCATCAAGCCATGCATCATGGACATGTGTATGATTTCTATTCAGTAAAAACAGTTTGGGGAAGGGCCGGCACGTGGCTTATTGGTTAGCACGTTCGCCTCTCAGCGCTGGGGATCCATGGTCGAATCCTGATCTGGGAGGTTTCCATGGATTCAAGGTCAATTAAATGCTCCAAATTGCCCCATATAGCATGTGTCTGTGTAAGTGAGTGTGTGCCCAGCGATAGATTGGTGTCCTGTCCTGGGAGTATCTGCCCAGTGCCCAAAACGTTCGCACCGTGACCCTAGTAGAGGATAAAGCAGAAAATAATTGATGAATAAATTTGGGGAAGGCTTCCCGGTTCGAATCCCAATCTGGGTGGAGTTTCCATGTTCTCCCCGTGTCTGCGTGGGTTTCCTACGGGTTCTCCGGTTTCCTCTCACAGTCTAAAAACATGGATCCAAGACAATTGAATGCTCCAAATTGCCCCATATAATGTGTGTGAGTTTGTGTCCAGTGATAGATTGGCGTCCTGTACTGGGTGTATCTGCCCAATGCCCGAAACGTTCCCCCTGGATGGGCATCATGGCGAACCCCCCCGCATCCCTAGTGGAGGATTAAGTGGAAGATAATGAATGGATGGATAATCAATACTAGATTCTTTAAACTACTTATTTATTCTCAGCTCATTAAGCAAATTAAATAAATACATAAATTAAAGGATTAAAAATCCAGCTGTGTGTTTGATTTTTTAAAGACGCATTACATTTAGGATTTTGTTAATGGGGGTCGCACCACTAAGCTTAATGGTGCTGAACAGACGCAGAACCAGAGTCCCGGCTCTGAAGGGAGAAGAAGGAAAGCTTCCACCCCCATGGCATTAGATTCCAGAGAACCGATAAGGAACATCTCTCTCTCGTTCTCTTGTTCTATCTCTGTCTCTCTCTCTCTCTCTCTCACACACACCCCTCTGTCATCTGCAGGCTAAGCATTAATCCACTGCAGAGCTCCTTCTGCTTGACCTCCTGTAATTTATTGCAGTCACATTTCTTTTTTTCCCCCCTCTTTTTACAAGTGACTCAAACCCATTTCCATGTTTCCCTCGGCGGAGCTGGTTCTACCGGCGGATGACAGATTTTCACATCAGTAATCCTGTAAATAGCACTGATCTGGGGCCCGAGATTAGGAGAAGCACTCAGCTGTATTGGATGACAACGGTTGGTGCAATCAGTGATGCTGATCTGCCCTTTCAGACCTGAAAACATGATCCACCTCACGCCACTCCACGTCAACGATGCTGCACCCCACAATCTCACAGCACACTTCGGCTGGTTGCCATCTGGAGTCCTGTTACTCAGCAATCAACGTTCACTTTAAAAAACGGACTAGATTACATCACGGGAGAACATTCATTCAAGTCAAGTCAAGTCAAGTAATTTATTTATATAGCGCTTTTTACAACAGTACATTGTCACAAAGCAGCTTTACAGAATGAAAAGCCTTTAAACCCCCAAAGAGCAAGCTAAAGCAACAGTGGCAAGAAAAAACTGCCTGTTATGTTGTTATTTAAGGAAGAAACCTTGGGAGGACCAAGACTCAATGGGGGACTCATCCTCCTTGAGCGGCCGGGCAGCAACAACAGTGTAGAACAGCCATGTACAGATATTAAACAAATGGAAAAACTAACAACTAGAAAACTATTTGTGAGTCCATTAGGGGGCGTCCTGCAGGACCGCCTTGTCAGGATCCATACAGTATTCGTAAGCAGAGCCATGGATCTCCAGGAAGCCGGTCACACCTCAAAAGAAACAGACAAAGGAAGGGAGTAAATCTCCTCATTCATCCATTATCTCCCGCTTTATCCTCTATTAGGGTCGCGGTGGGGTTCCCCATGCCCATCCAGGAGAGAACGTTTCGGGCGCTGGGCAGATACACCCAGGACAGGACGCCAATCTATCGCTGGGCACACACTCACTCACACAGACACACTCTATATGGGGCAATTTGGAGAATTCAATTGACTTTGATCCATGTTTTTGGACTGTGGGAGGAAACTCTTGTGGACACGGGGAACATGAGAACATGGAAACTCCACCCAGATTGGGATTCGAACCTGGATCCCCAGCGCTGAGAGGAGAACATGCTAAACACCAAACCACCATGCCACCCGGTTTGATTTCGTCAAAAAGTATATTGAAAACATTATTGATAAACTGTTCTCCCGTGGGCGGCACGGTGGTTTAGTGGTTTGCTCGTTCTCCTCTCAGCTCTAGGGATTCCCGGTTCGAATCCCCATCTGGGTGGAGTTTCCATGTTCTCCCCGTGTCCACGTGGGTTTCCTCCGGGTTCTCCGGTTCCCTCCCACAGTCCAAAAACATGGAACAAGTCAATTGAATTCTCCAAATTGCCCCATATAGAGTGTGTCTGTGTGAGTGAGTGTGTGCCCAGCGACAGACTGGCGCCCTGTCCTGGGTGTATCTGCCCAGCGCCCGAAACGTTCTCCCCTGGATGGGCATGGGGAACCCCCCACTCCAGTAGAGGATAAAGTGGAAGATAATGGATGGATGGATGCTTACAAATCATACCGGGTGGCATGGTGGTTTGGTGTTTAGCATGTTCTCCTCTCAGTGCTGGGGATCCAGGTTCGAATCCCAATCTGGTTCCAATTCCAATCTGGTTGGAGTTTCCATGTTCTCCCCGTGTCCGCGTGGGTTTCCTCCGGGTTGTCCGGTTTCCTCCCACAGTCCAAAAATATGGATTTAAGGTAAATCAAATGCTCTAAATTGCCCCCTATGGTGTGTTTGTGTGAGTGAGTGTGTGTCCAGTGATAGATTGGTGTCCTGTCCTGAGTGTATCTGCCCAGCGCCCGAAACGTTCTCCCCCTGGATGGGCATGGGACACAAAACCACCCCCCACAAACCTAGTAGAGGATTAAGCAGAAGATAATGAATAAATCAAACCTTTTTTTTTTTATTATAAGTGTGTTTGCAATCAATTAAACACTCGAGGTTGTGCATTACTGCCATTAAATCACAGATAAGCTAACTCACTCACTAACACTAATTAAAATCAACAGAAAACATATTTTCTAACGAGCTCAAACGTTCACACAAAACTGTAAATTCCGCTTCTTCATTCATTCAGTGTGTTGGCCAGATGCCCTCATGGCAGGTCAGCAGGGGCATCCGTTTCTACTGTGGGGTGAAGGGTCATGGAAAAGCTTTTGCAAGAGGACACTGAACACCGAGCATTCCTTCGGGGAAACCCAACCCCGTCATGTGGGGTTCCATCACAGCTGGCTCGAAAATCCAGAAGCAGATGGCAGGGGTTGATGGGATTTAAGGCCGCATCGTTTTAAAGCCACACGGCAATTTTTATTAAGAAGCATCAAGGCAGAGGCGGCGAGGGAGGCCGGCGGGCTGCGCGGCATTCGCTTCCCTCTCGCCGTGTGAGCGAAAGCATCAATCTGCTCCGAAAATCTGCCGTTTTGGGTTCTACGGACTTCCTGCGATACAGTCTCGCTCATCCAGCACTACGAGTACCAACAACTTCAAAACTACATTCACATATATTCTAATTAGTGTCACAGGGTACTGAAGCCTATCCCATCACTCATATGAAAAGGCAGAGAAACACCTCAGCAGTAAATCCCTGAATTGTCTTTTATTCATTCATTCCTTATCTTCCGCTTTATCCTCTATTAGGGTCGCAGGGGGGGGGGGGGGTTCCCCATGCCCATCCAGGGGAGAACGTCTCGGGCGCTGGGCAGTTACACCCAGGACAGGACGCCAATCCATCGCTGAATTGTCTTTTTATGATAATCAAATGTTATATATTCATTCATTCATTCATTCATCATCTCCCGCTTTATCCTCTATTAGGGTGGCGGGGGGGGGGGTTCCCCATGCCCATCCAGGGGAGAACGTTTCGGGTGCTGGGCAGATACACCCAGGACAGGGCACCAATCTATCACTGGACACACACTCACTCACACACACACACTCTATATGGGGCAATTTTGAGAATTCAATTGACTTGATCCATGTTTTTGGACTGTGGGAGGAAACCGGAGAACCCGGAGGAAACCCACACGGAAACTCCACCCAGATGGGGATTTGAACCGGGAACCCCTAGCACTGAGAGGCGAACGTGCTAACCACTAAGCCACCGTGCCGCCCTATGTTATTTATTGTTTACATTAAATAAATAACAAATATGGACGGCACGGTGGCTCCGTGGTTAGCATGTTCTCCTCTCAGTGCTGGGGATCCAGGGTCGAATCCCAATCTGGGTGGAGTTTCCATGTTGTTCCTGTGTCTGCATGGGTTTCCCCCGGGTTTCCTCCCACAGTCCAAAAATATGGATGAAGATGAATTGAATTCTCCAAATTGTACCATATAGTGTGTGTTTGTGCCGAAGAGAACGTTTCAGGCGCCGGGGGGAACGTCCCAGGCGCCGGGGGGGGAACGTTCGAGGCGCCGGGAGGAACGTCCGAGGCGCCCGGAGGAGAACGTCCGAGGCGCCGGGAAGAACGTCCGAGGCGCCGGGAAGAACGTCCGAGGCGCCGGGGGGGAACGTCCGAGGCGCCGGGGGGGAACGTCCGAGGCGCCGGGGGGGAACGTCCGAGGCGCCGAGGGGGGAACGTCCGGGGCGGCGGGAAGAACGTCCGAGGCGCCGGGAAGAACGTCCGAGGCGCCGGGAAGAACGCCAGGGGGAACGTCCGAGGCGCCCGGGGGGAACGTCCGAGGCGCCCGGGGGGAACGTCCGAGGCGCCCGGGGGGAACGTCCCAGGCGCCGGGGGGAACGTCCCAGGCGCCGGGGGGAACGTCCCAGGCGCCGGGGGGAACGTCCCAGGCGCCGGGGGGAACGTATGAGGCGCCGGGGGGAACGTCTGAGGTGCCGGGAAGAACGTCTGAGGCGTGGGGGGGGAACATCTGAGGCACCGGGGGGAACGTATGAGGCGCCGGGGGGAACGTATGAGGCGTGGGGGGGAACGTCTGAGGTGCAGGGAAGAACGTCCCAGGCGCCGGGAAGAACGTCCGAGGCGCCGGGAAGAACGTCCGAGGCGCCGGGAAGAACGTCGGGAAGAACGCCAGGGGGAACGTCCGAGGCGCCCGGGGGGAACGTCCCGGGCGCCCGGGGGGAAACGTCTGAGGCGCCCGGGGGAACGTCTGAGGCGCCCGGGGGAACGTCTGAGGCGCCGGGGGGAAACGTCTGAGGCGCCGGGGGGAAACGTCTGAGGCGCCGGGGGGGAACGTCTGAGGCGCCGGGGGGGAACGTCTGAGGCGCCGGGGGGGAACGTCTGAGGCGCCGGGGGGAACGTCTGAGGCGCCGGGGGGAACGTCTGAGGCGCCGGGAAGAACGTCCGAGGCGCCGGGAGGAACGTCTCAGGCGCCGGGGGGAATGTCCGGGGCGCGGGGGGGGGAACGTCCGAGGCGCCGGGGGGAACGTCCGAGGCGCCGGGGGGAACGTCCGAGGCGCCGGGAAGAACGTCTGAGGCGTGGGGGGGGAAAAGTCTGAGGCGCGGGGGGGAGC
>JAFMOC010000145.1:1047500-1065000 GCA_019802505.1 Corydoras sp. C115 | reverse complement strand
GGATTGGACGGTTGATGAGGGTATTGTCCGCCCGGCTCGGTCAGTGGCCAAGCCGATCTCCGGCTTTGTTCCGACTTGAGCTGTACACTCTCTAAGGCTGTAATCTAAACTGCCTGTGTGTGTGTACAATAGTTTAATATGCATACTTATTTAAAGGTGTTACGGTTGCTGTTCTGTAACAAAAGTCAAATAATGTGCATGGAATTCATTTATTATCTTTGCTTAATCCTGTCACTAGGGTCATGGGGGGGCAGATACACCCAGGACAGGACGCCAATCCATCGCTGGGCACACACTCACTCACAGATACACTCTATATGGGGCAATTTGGAGAATTCAATTGACTTGATCCATGTTTTTGGACTGTGGGAGGAAACCGGAGAACCCGGAGGAAACCCAAGTGGACACGGGGAGAACATGGAAACTCCACCCAGATTGGGATTCGAACAAGGAATTCCTAGTGCTGAGAGGAGAACATGCTAACCACCAAGCATGTTCCCCATGTCCATCCAGTGGAGAATAATTTGGGCGCTGGGCAGATACACCCAGGACAGGTCGCCAATCCATCACTGGGTACACTTACTCACACACTATATGGGCAAATTAAGAGTGTTTAATTAACCTTGAATCCATGTTTTTGGAATGTAGGAGGAAACTGGAGAATAGTTTCTTTTAAACACCTCAGTGACACTGCTGGAATAGGAATAATGCACCAACCCAATAATACCTTGCTCTGTGGGGGTACTACTGGGGTTCTGTCCATTAGAACAGAGTAAAGGGGATGTACACAGTATGTACTGTAGAACACAAACAGATGGACTAGAGAGTGGAATTGTAGAACTACAAAGTCCATATTTACAGTAAGTGGAACTGAGAACGTGGACAATAAAGTGGAGCAAAAAGGAGGCGTGTCCAAACTTTTTGACAGTTAGTAAGGTGGACACAGTCTTTGATCCCCTACCCTTATTGATCTACAACATAATGCACAGTTCTACCCCAGCGATAGATTGGCATCCTGTCCTGGGTCTATCTGCCCTGTGCCCGAAATGTTCTCCCCTGGATGGACATGGGGAACCCCCCTGACCCTGATCAAAATAATCGTTAGTTGCAGCCCTAGTCCTGACCATTAGAACAGAGTAAAGGGGACTAACAGTATGTACTGTAGAACACAAACAGATGGACTACAGTCTGGAATTGTGGAACTACAAAGTCCATCTTTACAGAAAGTGGAACTGAGAACGTGGACAATAAAGTGGAGCAAAAAGGAGGCGTGTCCAAACGTTTTGACAGTTAGTAAGGTGGACACATTCTTTGATCCCCTACCCTTATTGATCTACAACATAATGCACAGTTCTACCCCTGCGATAGATTGGTGTCCTGTCCTGGGTGTATCTGCCCAGCGCCCGAAACGTTCTCCCCTGGATGGACATGGGGAACCCCCCTGACCCTGATCAAAATAACCGTTAGTTGCAGCCCTAGTCCTGACCATTAGAACAGAGTATGTACTGTAGAACACAAACAGATGGACTACAGTCTGGAACTATAGAACTACAAAGTCCATCTTTACAGAAAGTGGAACTGAGAACTTGGACAATAAGTGGAGCAAAATGGAGGCGTGTCCATACTTTTTGACAGTTAGTAAGGTGGACACATTCTTTTGATCGCCTATCCTTATTGACCTACAACATGATGCACAGTTCTACCCCTGCGATAGATTGGTGTCCTGTCCTGGGTGTATCTGCCCAGCGCCCGAAACGTTCTCCCCTGGTTGGACATGGGGAACTCCCCTGACCATTGTAGAGGATAAAGCAGAAGATAATGGATGGACGGATGATGCCCAGCTCTGAAATCTACTTTATAAAACACTTTAAAAGTGTTCTAGTAACCAGTTCATCGTCAGTAGACTCTTAAAACCGATTTGCCTTTGATTCCGAATCAGAGTCGACTCCAAAACTGATGGCATGAAGGGGCAGTAGTGCTGACTGTGTATCCAAGAGAAGTAAAGAGGAAAAGGAGGAGGATGGGGGCCGTTTGTTGTTGTGGTACTTATTGCTGGGTCAGCAACACGCATCCGAAGGCCTCAGGCTCATTCTTACGGCTCACTTAGGACGTTGACAAGGACATCGTGACTGCTTTAGCAAAACAAACCATTAAACTCCGACCACACGTGGAAATGACTCCCACCCCAAATCTGCAGTGCTAAACTTTGTCCACACTGTTTTCTACACAATGTGAAGGCTCCTTCTAATTTTCACATCGAATTCCAATCTGGGCGGCACGGTGGCTTAGTGGTTAGCACGTTCTCCTCTCAGCTCTAGGGATTCCCAGTTTGAATCCCCATCTGGGTCTAGTTTCCATGTTCTCCCCATGTCTGCGTGGGTTTCGTCTGGGTTCTCCGGTTTCCTCCCACAGTCCAAAAACATATGGATCAAGTCAATTGAGTTCTCCAAATTGCCCCATATAGAGTGTGTCTGTGTGAGTGAGTGTGTGCCCAGCGATGGATTGGCACCCTGTCCTGGGTCTATCTGCCCAGCGCCCGAGACATTCTCCCCTGGATGGGCATGGGGAATCCCACCGCAACCCTAATAGAGGATAAAGCGGAAGATAATGGATGGACGGATGAATGAATTCGAATCTTATCCAATAGGCACCATTTCTAATTCTATTCAGACGTACTGCAGCATGCACGCTTCTTTTTACCAACCCAACAGCAGCGTTTAAGGGTGCAGAAGGATATAGGATCCTCCATCCTCTATTGCCAATCCTCAGACCGCTCAGCCGTGGGTCAGGCAGAGGACCTGGAGGTCAAGCACATGGTTCTACTGAACGAGGACAACACACAAAAACACTCTATATGGAGCAATTTGGAGAATTCCATTGACGTTGATCCATGTTTTTGGACTGTGGGAGGAAACCGGAGAACCCGAAGGAAACCCACACGGACACGGGGAGAACATGGAAACTCCACCCAGATTGGGATTCGAATCGGGAATCCCTAGTGCTAAGAGGAGAACGTGGCCTTAACCAATCAATCTATCGATCACACCCACACCATCATCCATCCATCACCATCTTCGTATTTTATCCTATATTAGGGGTGGGGGGGGGGGTTCCCCATGGCCCATTTTGGAGAGATACACCCAGGACAGGACACCAACCTATCCACTGGGCAACACACACACACGCCACCCCCCCACTCTATATGGGGCAAAATTTGGCGACTCATTTACCCATGTTTTTGGACTGTGGGAGGAAACCGGAGAACCCGGAGGAAACCCAGGCGGACACAGGGGAGAACATGGAAACTCCATCCAGATTGGGATTCGAACCACCTTGGTGGTTTGGCTTGGTGGTTAGCATGTTCTCCTCTCAGCACTAGGGATTCCCGGTTCGAATCCCAATCGGGTGTTGTCTCCGTGTCCATGTGGGTTTCCTGCGGGTTCTCCAGTTTCCTCCCACCGTCCAAAAACATGGATCAAGGTCAATTGAATTCTCCAAATTGCCCCATATAGAGTGTGTTTGTTGAGTGAGTGTGTGCCCAGCGATAGATTGATGTCCTGCCCTGGGTGTATCTGCCCAGCGCCCAAAACGTTCTCCCCTGGATGGGCATGGGGAACCACCCCCCAACCCAGTAGAGGATAAAGCAGAAGATAATGGATATAATGGATGGATATCTACATAAATAAACCAAAAATAAAGAGATTTAGCTTGGAATCTGGATGTCTGCCAATAACGTATGCCAATCCCAGAAAGGTGAATCAGTTCATCACGATCATCATTTTTGGGATCAGTAAAGTACCTCCAAAACTTAGATTGATACCCCCGTTGAGTCCACTGATTGGAGTACTGAACATCTAACCAAAAGGCCGACCGTATAAGTTTAACCATCACAGCCGAGGCTCTAACTTCACCGTTATGGGCTTTAAACCTTTAACCTTATGCGTCAAAGTCCAGGACCCTAACAAGCAGCAGATCTCCATCTCAGTATCTGAAGCTCGGTTCTTCATAGAAACCGCCGGCATCAGGACCAGCATTGGGATCAGACTTGAAAAGCGAAGTGTCAAAACATTTTTCATGCTCAGCATCAGTCATAACAGTCATCATTGTCTGGGCATCATCTCACCAACATGAACACGAGCATCGGCAGACATAATCATAATTACCGTCAGCTGCACTGACAGCCCTGTGATTACCATCAAAGCTCTTCATCGTCCCCATCGTCAGCACATCAGTGCCAACATCGGCGCGGTTGCATTATATAAGCCCTGACTCTCGTTCTCCGTACAGCTCCGTGCTACAGGCTTTAATCAAGAGCCAATGTTTGCCATCGACTACCTCCCTTAAAACAATGACTTCCATAACGGAAGCACTTCCCAACACCCAGAAACCTAGTTCAGAGTCCAAAACAAGCCCAAAACAAAGCCGGCGGTAGGTGTAGTACGCTTCTCTGGGAGCCAAACATCTCTCGCAAATGTTACGGCTCCGTGGGAAGACAGGAAATGACGGGAGCGCTGGAAAAAGTGTATAAGGAGGGAATAACTGCAACAATGAGATTCCCTCAGGCTTCCAGATGCTGTGAACAAGCAGCATGACTGTCTGCTGTAACCCACCCTTCTTCCCAAAACATGGTCAGATCATCTGTTTAGTTACAAACAAAGACACTTCGAGACAAAGTAGAGGTTCACGTCTGAAGAGTGTAGAAGAACTAGACCAAAGAACAAAAGGGAACATCTAGAACCCATTCAGGGCAGCATGGTGGGTTAGTGGTTAGCATGTTCTCCTCTCAGCACTAGGGATTCAGTTTCGAATCCCACTCTGGGTGGGGTTTCCACGTTCTCCATGTGTCCAGTTGGGTTTCCAATTTGAATTCTCCAAATTGCCCCATATAGAGTGTGTTTGTGAGAGGGAGTATGCCCAGTGATAGATTGGCGTACTGTCCTGGGTGTATCTGCCCAGCACCCAAAACATTCTCCCCTGGACGGGCATGTGGAACCCCCCCACGACCCTAATAGAGGATAAAGCACACTCACACAAACACACTCTATATGGGGCAATTTGGAGAATTGGAAACCCAACTGGACACGGGGAGAACATGGAATCTCCACCCAGAGTGGGGTTCCCCATGCCCATCCGGAGGAGAACGTTTCGGGTGCTGGGCAGGTACACCCAGGACAGGACGCCAATCTATCACTGAGCACACACTCACACTCTATATGGGGCAATTTGGAGAATTCAATTGACTCGATCCATGTTTTTGGACTGTGAGAGGAAACTGGAGAACCCGGAGCAAACCCACGCGGACACGGGGAGAACATGGAAACTCCACCCAGATTGGGATTCGAACCGGGAATCCCTAGTGCTGAGAGGAGAACATGCCAACCACTAAGCCACCGTGCCACCATTTAAACCCGTATTAATATAGCTAATTCCAATATACGAATTCAGTATGAAGATATAATTACTTAAATACTCATGGTGGGGCATAAATAAAGAGGATATATTAAAAGTTGACTCTCAGTATGGTACTATGATGGGAGTTTCCTGAGTGGTCGATCAGGCCAAACACTCCACAAACACTAATGGAACGTCTGAGAGGTTGAGAAGCGGATTTGGCGTTTCTCAGTGCTGCTGCAACGCTAACCTCAGCCATCAGGTCAATAGAGCGGGCCGGGCAGAAGCTGGAGTGCAGCCCCTCCCCTCACGGCTGATGGTCCCCTGGTGCCCTGTCTCTGGGTTAGTGCTGCAAGTGTGATGAAGTTTCTTTTAGTGCTTCCTGTGTTGTGTGCTTAAAACCCGGAGAGAGTTGACCGTTAGCCTTCAGCCAACGTCCAAACTGGGACAGTCTCCAGGATAATCTGCGAGATACAGATTATATTCCAAAGCCATGAACATATCCATGTCGACCATCTTTACACACCGTTTCCACATTATAAATAACTGCTGCAATTACAAACTCTTTAAGATTTTTAGGGACAAGGACGATACGGTGGCTTAGTGGTTGGCATGTTCTCCTCTCAGTGCTAGGGATTCCCGGTTCAAATCCCCATCTGGGTGGAGTTTCCATGTTCTCCCCGTGTCCGCGTGGGTTTCCTCCGGGTTCTCCGGTTTCCTCCCACAGTCCAAAAACATGCCTGGGTGTATCTGCCCAGAGCCCAAAAACATGGATTCAAGGTCAATTGAATTCTCCAAATTGCCCCATATAGAGTGTGTCTGTGTGAGTGAGTGTGTGCCCAGTGATAGATTGGCATCCTGTCCTGGGTGTATCTGCTCAGCGCCCGAAACGTTCTCCCCTGGATGGGCAGGGGAACCCCCCCCCATGACCCTAATAGAGGATAAAGTGGAAAATAATGGATGGATGGAAAATCAGGGACATTTTTTAGCACATGTGGCTCACTCCACTAGGAGGCCACCTGCACTGTTACCTATCCACTTAACTAGGGGTGTCTTCAACTAAGGATTTTCATAGTCGAATCTGATTCGTCAGATTTTCCCTATAGTCGACTGATAGTTGAATCAGTTAAAATTTCACCACAAGATGGCGCTATAAGCGTGGTTTTTAAAAAATATATTTTTTAAATATTTTGTTATATATTTTATATTGTTAAAGCACACACATCATTTAAGAAAAAATATTAACAAAAATTAGGATGATTTTATTTGACAAAAGGCTATATATATAACGAAAACAAAGACATTTCATGTAAAAACTAATGCTTAGCAGCAGCCATGGGCGCCCCCATGTGGTCAAAATGGTCCATTCGACTATGAGGTTCATAGTCGACTACGGTTCTCCGAATCGAATCGTCGAATCAGCGAATATTGCAGCTCACCCCTACACTTAACGTTGCTCAAACTCACAAGTGTTTACGTCATCATTACGTGAATGTTGCTGGACCGTGTATCGTCCTGTATTCATTGTGATCCTTGTGCTTGCACACGTGCACTTTAAGTCGGTTATGTAGTAATTGTTACGTGTAGAACCTTGTTCCCGGAGAACGCCGTCTCGTTCCACATTTACTGTACTTTATATTGTTGGAATGACAAATAAAATACTTGATATTACTTGAACGTCCAAACTGGGACAATCTCCAGGATAATCTGCGTGTCTTCAGATGCAGATTACATCCCAAAGCCGCTCCATCTTCACATTCCGGGCCACGTCGCCTCCCTCATCCAAATCATCAGCGAGGGGATTATACGGTGATTGGTTTTTAATGAGAAGCATTTCGGGTTCAGATTTATATTCGATTGACCATTTCGGTACAGGACGTACAGTAAAGCCTTGCTGGAATTTAGGGTTTTAATACAGTAACCTTGGGTTAGTGGTTAGCATGTTCTCCTCTCAGTGCTGAGGAATCCCGGTTCGAATCCCAATCTGGGTGGAGTTTCCATGTTCTCCCCGTGTCCGTGTGGGTTTCCTCAGGGTTCTCCGGTTTCCTCCCACAGTCTAAAAACATGGATCAAGTCAATTGAATTCTCCAAATTGCCCCATATAGCGTGTATGTTTGAGTGAGAGTGTGTCAAGTGATAGATTGGCGTCCTGTCCTGGGTGTATCTGCCCAGCGCCCGAAACGTTCTCCCCTGGATGGGCATGGGCATGGGGAACACCCCCCACGACCCTAGAAGAGGATAAAGCAGTTCAAAATCCCCATCTGGGTGGAGTTTCCATGTTCTCCCCGTGTCGGTGGTTCTACGGTTTCCTCCCACAGTCCAAAAACATGGCTCAAGGTCAATTGAATTCTCCAAATTGCCCCATATAGAGTGTGTGTGTGTGTGAGAGCCCTGCGATAGATTGGCGCCCCGTCCTAGGTGTATCCACCCAGCGCCCGAAACGTTCTCCCCTGAATGGGCATGGGGAACCCCCACCACCACCACGACCCTAGATGGATGAATCCAAGGACCATTAATTTCTGTTAAATTCAAATTTAGCTTGAAAATGGTTGCACATGAGAAGTTCTAGTACCAAATCGCTTAAATTACGTAACAAATTAAATCAAATTAAATCAGGCCTGCTTCATTTATTTATTTAATTATCTACAGAAGGTAAAAAAAAAAGGTTGGATCATACCACGGTGCAAACGTGTGGACTGAATCGAGGGAAACGAGCCATAATTGAGCGGAGATGTTTACTAATGTGCACATGTTTGGGTGATTTTGCCAGAATGTGCTATAATCACACAAACAGCACCACAGAGTTCTGGCTCGGTCTGGGTTCTCGCTGCTCTGCAGGATCAGCCAGACGGGAACGCTGAAATTCGGGATGGAATTCCTCGTTTTCAGGATATTCATGGATTGATATTCAACATTGAGATTATCTAATCACAGTGTACTGGTCAGACCAATACAGACAGCCAGAGAGTTAATCTGATTGGCTGAGCCATTAGTTTAGTGTAACATTATTGACAATAATACACACCTCTGACCACTACACATTCATATCAATGCATGACATACGTACGATCATTCATTATGTTCCACTTACTACAGTGGGGGGAGAACGAGGAGAACGTTTTGGGCACTGGGAAGATACACCCAGGACAGGACGCCAATCTATCGTTGGGCATACACTCACACACAAACACTACATGGGGCAATTTAGAGAATTCAATTTACCAATCTATGTTGGGAGGAATCTCTCATGGACACGGTAAGAACATAAAAACTTTCGAACCGGGATTCGAACCAGGATCAATGAATGATATACATTATTTAAAAATCATAAAACGCAGCTTAACATAAACAGCGAGTGATTCCTGATGAGCACTAAGCCTGTTGCGGCTGTTGTTTATACATTGTGGCTTTGTTTGACTGTTAAGGAAACCAGTACCCTGTTACTCAGCAATCAACATGGACTAGATAATGTCGAAGAAGAACAGTTTATTAACAATTTGGTTTTCACTAAACGCATTTATAAATCAAACCTTGTATCAACAAATTAAATGGCGATGTAATCAACGCAATATCTCATCCAACAACTAAACCAAATAGCCCTGAGAAGAAATTGTATTAAAGCAACCTAAAAAAAAAAAAAACTAAAGAAAAGAAAAGTAGAAACATGTTTTAAAAATAAAAAAGGTAAAAGCACAAGAGTTCAAATCTGAGGACAGATCTTACGTCCGCTGTAACAAATTAACCAACGCTAATCTAAAACTATGGCGTCTTCCCAAAACTGATTTCCTGTCACAGTGATACCATCGGAGGAATTGTCCTGACCTTTTAAATTAGACGAAACCTTTCAAATCAGACGGGGAGGGGGAACAAAATATCCCTGCTTAAACATTAATGAGGTCACGAGAATAACCTGAAACATCAGATACGTCTTCATCAGGACTTGGATGGGAATCAGAGCCGTTTCAGTAAAGCCAGGTGTTTGCGTGAAGCCCTCGTGCCCCCACTCACCCGACACATCGCGAGAGTGCAACAGCGTGCCGTTCTGGCCCTCCACCAAGAACGGCTGGAGAACAGTGGACCCACTCCAAGTTCACCCTCTAGGTTCTTACTACGAATATTCCCTTAAATAGAAGAGTGAACACTTTGGTTCCAATGGCATCATCGAGAGCGGAGCCCGTTCCCAGCTCACCCTTTCTAGAACCGTCCCATTTTATTCCTATATGCAGACGGAAGCTGTATACCAGCTTGTGCCACTTGCTGTAAGGAGGCTAATTATAGCCGTGCATAACGATAAGTGTGAGAGAGAGAGCGAGAGAGGGCGAGAGAGTGTGGAGGAAAGCAGGTGCAGCAGTGCCAGAGTCATGCCGAGTGATCAATGGCCATCAGACCACTCGGTAACAACCTTCAGACATTCTACTCTTTCTGTCGGGATTCTTCGGCGGGGCAGAGGAACGCTCGCTGTGGCTGCTCTCTCGCGCAGACATGAGAATTTATTAACAGAGAGGAATGTCGCACCGAAAAGGCCAAAGGTGGAGATCGGTCCACGCCATGCGCACCATCCTGATTATGCTGCTTTTCAAAATGCTACACTTCTCAAATATGGAATTATAAATATCCTTTGCGGGGCATCCGAACCGTAATGAACCCCGGTCCACAGGAAGCAGCCTTTTATAAAAATTCGGGATGGAATTCCTCGTTTTCAGGAAATTCATGGATGAATATTCAACATTGAGATTATATAAATCACAGTCAACTGATACAAGAGAGCGAGAGAGATATTTAACATCGTCATGGTTCCATCCAACCATTATCTTCTGCATTATCCTATATTAGGGTCGAGGTGGGGTAGGGGGGTGTGGGGGGGTTCCCCATACCCATCCAGGGGAGAACGTTTCGGGCGCTGGGCAGATACACCCAGGACAGGACGCCAATCTATCGCTGGACACACACTCACTCACACAGACACACTCTATATGGGGCAATTTGGAGAATTCAATTGACTTGATCCATGTTTTTGGACTGTGGGAGGAAACCGGAGAACACGGAGGAAACCCATGCGGACACAGGGAGAACATGGAAACTCCACCCAGATTGGGATTTGAACCGGGAATCCCTAGCGCTGAGAGGCGAACATGCTAACCAATAAGCCACCATATATATACACACACACACACACACACACTCACCGGCCACTTTATTAGGTACACCATTCTAGTAACGGGTTGGACCCCCTTTTGCCAATTCTTCATGGCATAGATTCAACAAGGTGCTGGAAGCATTCCTCAGAGAGTTTGGTCCATATTGACATGATGGCATCACACAGTTGCCGCAGATTTGTCGGCTGCACATCCATGATGCGAATCCCCCGTTCCATCACATCCCAAAGATGCTCTATTGGATTGAGATTTGGTGACTGTGGAGGCCATTTGAGTACAGTGAACTCATTGTCATGTTCAAGAAACCAGTCTGAGATGATTCCAGCTTTATGACATGGCGCATTATCCCGCTGAAAGTAGCCATCAGATGTTGGGTACATTGTGGTCATAAAGGGATGGACATGGTCAGCAACAATACTCAGGTAGGCTGTGGCGTTGCAACGATGCTCAATTGGTACCAAGGGGCCCAAAGAGTGCCAAGAAAATATTCCCCACACCATGACACCACCACCACCAGCCTGAACCGTTGATACAAGAAAGGATGGATCCATGCTTTCATGTTGTTGACGCCAAATTCTGACCCTACCATCCAAATGTCGCAGCAGAGGTATATTATTGTCAATAATATACCTCTGACTGCTTCACATTCGTATCAATGTGTGATATACATTCATTCATTCAATATACTCCGCTTACTCAGGTGGGTGGGGGGGACAAGGAGAACGTTTTAAGTACCCAGGACAGGCCGCCAATCTAATCCAAAATTGAGCATCAGGTAAATAACTTTCAAATGGTACAATTACATTTGAGCTCATAAATAAAAATCTTAGCTAAATACAGTTTCAGCCCAAGATTGGCGCCCTGTCCTGGGTCTATCTGCCCAGCGCCCGAGACCCCACGTTCTCCCCTGGATGGGCATGGGAACCCCACCGCGACCCTAAAGAGGATAAAAGCGGGAGATAATGAATGAATGAATTATACAGACCAGAAGAGTGAAACGATGCAGCAAAGAAAAAAATATTATATATATAGTTTTATATAATATATATATATATATATATATATATATATATATATATATATATATATATATATATATATATATATATATATATATATATACACACACACACACACATCCATTATCTTCCACTATATCCTCTACTAGGGTCGTGGAGGGGAGGGGGGGAATAGGGTTCTCCATGCCCATCCAGGGGAGAACATTTCGGGTGCTGGGCAGAAACACCCAGGACAGGGCGCCAATCTATCCCTGGGCACACACTCACACACACGCTATATGGGGCAATTTGGAGAATTCAATTGACCTTGAGCCATGTTTTTGGACTGTGGGAGGAAACCGGAGAACCTGGAGGAAACCCACACAGACACGGAGAGAACATGGAAACTCCACCTAAATTGGGATTAGAACTAATATATATATATATATATGTATATATATATATATAAGTATATATATACAAAATAAAAAAAATCTTTATGTGAAGCCCCATATATATGTGTGTGTGTGTGTGTATATATATATATATATATATATATATATATATATATATATATATATATATATATATATATATATATATATATAAATATAAATAAGGGGCTTCACATAACGATTAATTTTCTATCAAGTAATCGAAACATTTTTTTATTTATTTATTTATTTCTTGATTAGTCGATTATAAAATCCAGACTCGATTACATTGCGAAAGCCCAGTTTATCAACGTTTATGCTTTTAGTGTATCTGTAACTGTTTGACTAAATCAATAAGGCACGCGAGGTTGTGGATTATTGTGAATAAATCACAGGAAAACGTGTAGCCAAACAATACCTCATTCCCATAATTTAATCACAATAATGCACCACCTCTCATGCTTTATTGCTTTAATATAAAAAGACTCAGGGTGTGCGCGCGTGTGTGTGTGTGTGTGTGTGCACACGTCTCTGCCCTGCAATAAACCAGCAACCTGTCCAGTGCTTTTTCCTGGCGTAGGCTCCATGAGCATGGAGGTAGGCTCCAGCTCCATAGATCCTGCTCAGGATAAGTGAATTAAAAATTGATTCTCTTGCGGTCTTACTCACATATGTAAATCCTGTGGGACGTCCACTCCGTCACCTCCAGTTCACACTCCAAGAAGGGCCCCAGGTGCAACGTTGTTGCCCATAAAACACCGGGATTAATAAAGCAATAAAAAGGTGCAAGAGCTGAACACAAACCTCCATCACATGCATCCTCTATTGCAACAGCCAGACATTACTCTTTCATATTTTTGCATATTGAGAAAACCCCAAGATTTACCCTTTCGCCCCTTCAGTTAGTGCTAATTGTGCCTGCAGTGACCTCAGATGGTCTGCACAAGATTTAACCAACGATCTCCTGAAACCATATATCTTGGTATATACACACCTCCAAGCTCCTTACACCATATTGTGGTAAACTTAAAGTCAAAAACAATGACTGGTTTAAGTAAGCAGGCTAAGACCATAATTATACCTTCGGGGATGAGAGTACATGAGGGTCTGCATGCCAAATCCGATTATCGGTGGGTGTATATTTGCTCTGTGCTCTCTGCATAACCTTATTTATGTGACCATGTGGACCGGCAGGCTCGCGCCACATGTGTGCAGTGCGGCTTTAAAATTATAGAGATATCTAGAAGGAATCGCGGAGGAAAAGAGCCTAGAATTTGAAAAAGTGGACTCTACACAGGAGTGTAATTTGTATGCGCTGGCCGTCCCTGGTGTCCGCAGCTTCCCACCAGCGAGTATAATCAGGACCTACGTCTGATCGCGGAAGGTGGTCACCGTTCGGAGCGGTTCGATTACATCACAAACAAAACGGCTGTCCGAGATGCTGATAAGACGACACGCTACACGACCACAATGTGCTACTCGTATCAGATTGAACTCTGGAGCAACACGATGAACCCGAGGCTTTAGAGCAATATAAATATTGCTAAATATAAAATACCAAACTAAAAAACTGACCCATGCAAAATGTTAATATTTATACAGCCATCTTTTATACATTATCTTCCGCTTTTTCCTCTACTAGGTTCGGGTGGGGGGGGTTCCTCATGTCCATCCAGGGGAGAACGTTTTGGGCGCTGGGCAGATAGACCCAGGACAGGACGCCAATCTATCACTGGACACACACTCACTCACACAAACACACTCTCACACCTTGATCCATGTTTTTGGACTGTGGGAGGAAACCGGAGAACCCGGAGGAAACCCACGTGGACAAGAACATGGAAACTCCACCCAGATTGGGATTCGTACCGGGAGTCCCTACTGCTGAGAGGAGAACATGCTAAACCACTAATCCAACGTGCCACCCAATATTTATTAATTCATTCATCCATCCATTATCTTCCGCTTTTATCCTCTATTAGGGTCGCGGGGGGGGGGGGGGGGTCCTCATGCCCATCTAGGGGAGAAAGTTTGGGGCGCTGGGCAGATACACCCAGGACAGGACGCCAATCTATCACTGGACACACACTCACTCACACAGACACACTCTATATGAGGCAATTTTGGGGAATTCAATTGACCTTGAGCCATGTTTTTGGACTGTGGGAGGAAACCGAAGAACCCGGAGGAAACCCACGTGGACACGGGGAGAACATGGAAACTCAACCCAGATGGGGATTCGAACCGGGAGTCCACAGTGCTGAGAGGATAATGTGCTAAACCACTAAGCCAACGTGCCGCCCAATATTTATATATAATATTTAATATTTATATATATATATAATAACTACACTGTAGTATTCCTATATTCCATAATCCCATAATTCTTCCTCCATCGATCCGCATTAGTCACAGAACGAGCATTTACTGAGATGCTTAGAATATTTCTTCTGTAATGGTTGTGTTCAGTGCTGATGTTGAGATTTAATTTCTAGGATTGGAGCCGTTACAGCAAGGGTTCAGATTAAAGTAAGATTAGATACAGGATTATGAATAGGACTAGAGTACGAGGATAAAGTTCGAATTAGACATTTAACATAGGATTATATACCGTTGTATTATATTAAGTAATTACTGAGTATAGATAAATCAACAAGTAGGATTACGGTATGGATTAAAGGTACAGGATGAAGATTAGGGCTAGAATTAAAGGTAGGTTTGGAGGTGGGTATATAGTTCAAACTTTATTTGGAGTATGGTTAGGACTAAAGTTGGATTATAACGAAGATTACAGTTTAAATTGTAACTGGATTGGGATTACAGAATGTGAGGTCATGATTGAAGGTGGGAATGGGAATGGAATTAGGAATAACAATGAATTAAAAATATTATTTGAGATCATACTTAGAATTAGATGCAGAATTATGACTAGACGTAGGATTTTGGTTATATGCAGGTGGAATTATAGGTAGAATTTGGATTACAATTTAAACTAGAAGTTGATTTATGTTCAGGATTATGATTATAATTCTTGAAATTATAATTTCTGAGTACAGATAAAACAACAAGTGGGATTGCGGTATGGATTAAAGGTACAGGATGAAGATTAGGGCTAGAATTAAAGGTAGGTTTGGAGGTGGGTATATAGTTCAAACTTTATTTGGAGTATGGTTAGGACTAAAGTTCGATTATAACGAAGAGTACAGTTTAAATTGTAACTGGATTGGGATTACAGGATGTGAGGTCATGATTGAAGGTGGGAGTGGGAATGCAATTAGGAATGACAATGAATTCAAAATATTATTTGAGATCATACTTGGGAATTGGGATTAGATGCAGAATTATGACTAGACGTAGGATTTTGGTTCGATATGCAGGTGGAATTATAGGTAGAACTTGGATTACAATTTAAACTAGAAGTTTATTTATGTTCAGGATTATGATTATAATTCTTGAAATATTGAAACATTTATGATGAGTGGAATCCCAAAGGATTCAAACTGGAATTACGATCAGGATCAGAAGTGAGATTCAAGGGAGTTAAAGATTAGAGTTGGAATAGCGATTTTTGGTGGGATTAGGATTGTAAGGGGGTGGGTTATGCCGAGACATACAACATCACACAAGCAAATCCAGTGACTTCTCATTCAAGCCTCTAAAATGTGACAAATTTATGTATTTTGCCTATAGTGCTTACACACTGAGGAATTAGACCTCCACATTTAACCCATCCATGCAGTAAAACACACACACACACACACAAAAATGAGCACACATGCCCGGAGCGGTGGGCAGCCTCGTATAAAGCATTCAGAGAGCAATTGGGGTCAGGTGCCTTACCCAAGGACACTTCAGCCATAGTACTTATGGTATTGAGAATCAAACCGGGAACTTTCAGGTCGCAAGGCTGGTTCTTAAATCACGATCCTATTACTGCCCATATAAAAAACCCAACAAGCGCTCCCTCTTTAGTACGTTACAGGACCGGGAATCAAACTGGGGACCTTCAGGTTGCAAGGGTTGTTCCTTAACCACAAGCCTACGATTGTCCTATATAAACCCATATGCATCAACAACAACAATGATCCCATGTAATATTTTATATAGAAACATGTGAGGGTGTGGCATCTCAATGGTTAGGGTGTTGGACTATCAATCTAAAGGTTTTGGGTTCAAATCCCAGGTCCACTGAAGTTACCACAGTGGCTCCTTTAGCAAGACCCTAATCCCGCATCGTTCCAGGGATGCCTTGTGTTCTAAGCCCAACCATCAACTTGAGATACTTGTAACTCAGTGGGTTGTGCAAGCTTAGTGGTTATAGTGTTGGGTTGTGGGTTCAAATCCCAGGTCCACTGAAGTTACCACAGTGGCTCCTTGAGCAAGACCCTAATCCCTCATCGTGTCAGGGATGCCTTGTGTTCTGAGCCCAACCATCAACTTGAGATACTTGTAAGTCGTGGGTTGTGCAAGCTTAGTGGTTATAGTGTTGGGTTGTGGGTTCAAATCCCATGTCCATTGAAATTACCACAGACTCTTTGAGCAAGACCCTTGACCCTCATCGTTCCAGGGATGCCTTGTGTTCTGAGCCCAACCACCAACTTGAGATACTTGTAACTCAGTGGGTTGTGCAAGCTTAGTGGTTATAGTGCTGGGTTATCAATCTAAAGGTTGTGGGTTCAAATCCCAGCTCCACTGAAATTACCACAGTGTCTCCTTGAGCAAAACCCTAACCCTCATCATTTCAGGGATGCCTTGTGTTCTGAGCCCAACCACCAACTTGAGATACTTGTAAGTCATGGGTTGTGCAAGCTTAGTGGTTATAGTGTTGGGTTGTGGGTTCAAATCCCATGTCCACTGAAGTTACCACAGACTCCTTGAGCAAGACCCTTGACCCTCATCGTTCCAGGGATGCCTTGTGTTCTGAGCCCAACCACCAACTTGAGATACTTGTAACTCAGTGGGTTGTGCAAGCTTAGTGGTTATAGTGTTGGGTTGTGGGTCCAAATCCCAGGTCCACTGAAGTTACCACAGACTCCTTGAGCAAGACCCTAATCCCTCATCGTTCCAGGGATGCCTTGTGTTCTGAGCCCAGCCATCAACTTGAGATACTTGTAAGTCGTGGGTTGTGCAAGCTTAGTGGTTATAGTGCTGGGTTATCAATCTAAAGGTTGTGGGTTCAAATCCCAGCTCCACTGAAATTACCACAGTGGCTCCTAGAGCAAGACCCTAACCCTCATCGTTGCAGGGATGCCTTGTGTTCTGAGCCCAACCATCAACTTGAGATTCTCGTAACTCAGTGGGTTGTGCAAGCTTAGTGGTTATAGTGTTGGGTTGTGGGTTCAAATCCCATGTCCACTGAAATTACCACAGACTCCTTGAGCAAGACCCTTAACCCTCATCATTCCAGGGAAGCCTTGTGTTCTGTCCCCAACCATCAACTTGAGATTCTCGTAACTCAGTGGGTTGTGCAAGCTTAGTGGTTATAGTGTTGGGTTGTGGGTTCAAATCCCATGTCCACTGA
>JAFMOC010000145.1:947500-1042500 GCA_019802505.1 Corydoras sp. C115 | reverse complement strand
TTACAAAACGAATCGAGCAGTAAATCATTAAAACACACAAGACATATTAAACATTAGTGCAGTTATACAATAAGGAAAGCAAAATTAAAAACTTTAAAGTTTAACTTTGTCACTCTTGATTTTTATTTAAAAAAAAAAAATTCTTGATTTTTTATACGTTTTGCATTGTGTAAATATTGGCTGGATGTTAAATGGTGTATATGAAAGGTTGTATATAAAGGGGCCAACCGTCTGTTGCACAACCTCAGACCAAATAGTGCTTTTGATGACAACATGCCCCCCTCCCCCCCCCCCCCCTCCCCCTCCCCCCCTCCCCTAAAAGTCAAGCCCTGGATGTATTTGCTGGTAAAAGGACAATAAACCTGTACAGGATGTACAGTGAGTCTAATGGCTGTCTGTAACCTAATCCAGTGCTTGTCCTCAAACTAACCAGTACTCTGACCTCACCCTAACTGGTTTCGGCGGGTCTCCCATCAACACGAAGCAGTTGTTGCCCATTCGCGTGCAGGGCATCAGGTGACTGAACAGCCCCGATCCATTTAGTGACTGTGGCAGCTATCGCAGGTTTAATCATGAAACCCACCCCATGCCTTGAGTGCAATGTAAATCACTTTTGCAGATATTAATATAAGAGATGCCTCCACCCCCCCACCCCACCCCACCCCACCCCATCCCCCTGCATGTGATAAATATGCCCAGCCAGATAATAATGCATAAAGAAAACAAATAAGTCTGTAGGTGCAGTGGATTCTATTAGAACACAGAGGAGGATCATTTTATTAAATAATCGCTGCAAGCGCTCCCATTTATTTGCACATGTTTGGACGGGAAATACCTCGTGGACCTCAGATTTAAGCAGGATTGTTTTTTTGTTTTTTTTCATAAGCTGTAATACACCGGTAACCCGTGCTTGTGGATTATTATTCTTTTCTTCACTATGCATCGGTGGCACTGTGTTGCTGTGTTACTCTATAACAGTGTAATCCCACTAACACAGTACAAAAGAGCTCCAACCTCGAGGGAATCCAATAACCCGACATTTTATTAGGTACACCCCCTCAGTTCTACACTCACTGTGTGTTTAATCGGTTCCACTGATCATATAGATGGACTTTGCAGTTCTACAATTGCATTCCGTAGTCCATCTTTAGCCCTACATGATTTGTTAGCCTGCTCTAGTATGTTCTCCGATGATCAGGACCCCCACAGAGGAGGTATTAGGGTGGTGGATGGTTCTTAGTGCTGCTGTGATGCTGACATGGTGGTGGTGGGTTAGTGTGTTCTGCTGGTATGAGTGGATCAGACACAGCAGTGCTGCTGGACTTAGAACTGTACACCAATCAGAACATACAGAGCTCTGATTCACTCGTACCATCATCAACCACCCTAATGATACCTGATCATCGGAGAACATACTAAAGCAGTCTAATAAAGTATGGAGAGAAACTGATGGACTACAGAATGGAACTGTAGAACTACAATGTCTATATGATCAGTAGAACTGAATGAATAGAACAGAACCGAGGCGTGTATCTAATAAAATGGCCGGTGTGTGTCTTCCGCTTTATCCTTTCAAGGGTCACAGTGGGTTCCCCATGCCGATCCAGGGGAGAACGTTTCGGGAGCTGGGCAGATACACCCAGGACAGGGTGCCAATCTATCACTGGTCACACACTCTATATGGGGCAATTTGGAGAATTCAATTGACCTTGATCCATGTTTTTGGACTGTGGGAGGAATCCAGAGAACCCGGAGGAAACCTATGCGGACACGGGGAGAAAATGTGAACTGGGAATCCCTAGCACTGAGAGGAGAACATGCTAACCACTAAGCCACCATGAATCGTATTTACATGAACCATCCATCCATCTTCCGCTTTATCCTCTACTAGGGTTACGGGGGGGGTTCTTCATGCCCATCCAGGGGAGAACGTCTCGGGCGCTTGGCAGATAAACCCAGGCAGATAAACCACAGGAATTCAGAGAATTCAATTGACCTTGATCCAATCTACACGGGGAGAAAATGTGAACTGCTATCGCCACCGTGCCCACACATGTACATGAACCTCACTCACACATGCCCATCACTCTCGGGCGCTGGGCAGATGGGGACAATTTATCACTGGGCACACACTCACTCACACAGACACTCTATATGGGGCAATTTGGAGAACTCAATTGACCTTACTCCATGTTTTTGGACTGTGGGAGGAAACCAGAGAACCTGGAGGAAACCCATACGGACACGGGAGAACATGGAAACCCAGATTGGGATTCGAACCGGGAATCCCTAGCGCTGAGAGGAGAACATGCCAACCACTAAGCCAGGATTCTGCCCTGTATATGAGCCAGTGTTCATGAAAACACAGTGGGCATGAATCGCACACAGTCTGTATGATAGAGAGTGAATTGTCTGAATGCGAGTCATTTAGAATTCGTTGTTCAGGTTCTTTAATGCAAATCACTCCCCGGAGACGTCGTTAGGTCTGCGCGAGAACTCAGGTCGAATTTGTTTATGCAGTTCACAGTGAGCTCCAGCCATGACCACCCACCCTACAACAACAGGGTTACAGTCATTACTCCGGGAGCCACACTGACAACTGTTGGTGGACTTTGGGTTTAAATCCCTGACCTTCAACATGATAGCACAACAACCAAACCACTGTATGTGATGAAAACATACATTTCCCACTGTGGCTTAGTGGTTGGCATGTTCTCCTCTCAGTGCTGGGGATTCCCGGTTCGATTCCCAATCTGGGTGGAGTTTCCATGTTCTCCCCATGTCCGCGTGGGTTTCCTCCGGGTTCTCCGGTTTCCTCCCGCAGTCCAAAAACATGGATCAAGTCAATTGAATTCTTCAAATTGCCCCATATAGAGTGTGTGCCCAACGATAGATTGGCGCCCTGTCCTGGGTGTATCTGCCCAGCCCCTGAAACGTTCTCCCCTGGATGGGCATGGGGAACCCCCCCCCCTCCCCCCGCAACCCTAGTAGAGGATAAAGCAGAAGATAATGGATGGATGGAAAACATACAGGCGGCACGGTGGCTTAGAGGTTAGCATGTTCTCCTCTCAGCACTAGGGATTCCCGGTTCCAATCCCAATCTAGGTGGAGTTTCCATGTTCTCCCCGTGTCCACGTGGGTTTCCTCCGGGTTCTCCGGTTTCCTCCCACAGTCCAAAAACATGGATCAAGGTCAATAAAGTTCTCCAAATTGCCCCATATAGAGTGTGTCTGTGTGAGTGAGTGTGTGCCCAACGATAGATTGGCACCCTGTCCTGGGTGTATCTGCCCAGCGCCCGAAACGTTCTCCCCCCCCCCCCCCCCCGAGACCTTAATAGAGGATAAAGTGGAAGATAATGGATGGAAAAACATACATTTCCACTAAACGAGTGTTTTTTTAATTTTTACATGCCTAAGAACAGAACCTGAAGGTCAGGACGTTGTAGTGTTTTAGAGAATCTGATTAGATTTCTGAAACGGTGGAGAATAGTAAAAATAGGCCCATGAAATGCAATGACATGCATCAGTATAGACAAGGTTATACGTAATCAATATCCGCTAGATCCATGTTTAGACCTCTTAGACCAAAAAAAAAAAGAAAGTGAGGAACGAAAGAGGAGATGGAACTGGAAAAGGTTCCTGCACAATAAGTCTGGTTCTGGTATTAAAGTCTAATATCTTTCTTTTAGTAGTTTAACCCTCTTTTAGAGAGAACCGTCCCAAGATTTACTTTATGAGTCTGCCATCTAGTGGCTAGACTGAGAATGACAGTCAGGATGGGTTGGTGTGGATTGCAGGATAAACAGTTTATTCTTCATGTTCACTGTATTTTGTATAGTTATAGTAATAAAAAATATTATAATCATGCAATTAGTAATAAAAAAGAAAAATCTTATTATTATATTAATTTTAATCATTATTATTGGCAGCACGGTGGTGTAGTGATTAGCCCATCGCTGGGGTTACAGGTTCAAATCCTGATCTGGGTGGAGTTTCTATGTGGTCCCCATGTCTGTGTGGGGTTTCTCTGGATAGTTTCCTTCCACAGTCCATAACATGGATTTAAGGTGAATTGGCTGCTCTCCTATTTAACCTATTTAAATTGCCCCTATTGTGTGTGTCAGAGAGAGAGAGAGAGAGAGAGAGAGAGTTAGTGTGTGCCCAGTGTTGAACTGATTTATCCATCCATCCATTATCTTCCGCTTTATCCTCTATTAGGGTCGCGGGGGGGGGTTCCCCCATGCCCATCCAGGGGAGAACGTTTCGGGCGCTGGGCAGATACACCCAGGACAGGACGCCAATCTATCACTGGACACAGACACACACAAACACACTCTACATGGAGCAATTTGGAGAATTCAATTGACCTTGATCCATGTTTTTGGACTGTGGGAGGAAACCGGAGAACCCGGAGGACACCCACGCGGACACAGGGAGAACATGGAAACTCCACCCAGATGGGGATTCGAACCGGGAATCCCTAGTGCTGAGAGGAGAACATGCCAAACCACTAAACCATTGTGGGAGAGGTATGTTTTCATCACTTACAGTGGTTTGGTTGTTGTGCTATCATGTTGAAGGTCAGGGATTTAAACCCAAAGTCCACCAAAAGTTGCCAGTGTGGCTCCCGGAGTAATGACTGTAACCCTGATTGTTGTAGGGTGGGTGGTCATGGCTGGAGGACATGCCAACCACTAAGCCACCATGTCACCCTTGTTGTAATTATTATTATTATTATTATTATTATTATTATTATTTAGATGGTGCCCAGCGATGGATTGGCACCCTGTCCTGGGTCTATCTGCCCAGCACCCGAGACGTTCCCCTGGATGGGCATGGGGAACCCCACCGCGACTCTAATAGAGGATAAAGCGGGAGATAATGAATGGATGAATGAATGAATTATTTAGATGTGTTTATTTGGCATTTTTTATTGTTTATTTCTTTCTTTGTATTACAAAAGCTAAACTTGGTTCCTGATAAGGTCCTTTTTTATATTAATTAAAATCTTTTTTTTAAATATTAAATATTACTTACTTCATTTATCAACATAATTTAATTTCTAATTATACCCTGTACTCCACCAACAAGAAGTTTTTTTTTATTGTTACGTTAAAGTTAAACTAAGTTAAACCATCACTGCTTTTGATTGCTGTATGTAATCCTCCGTTTTGAACATTAAATTGGGATATCTGTAAATCTCTTGGGATTAAAGTGTCCACTAAAGAACCAAATGTAATGTAAAATATTGTAAAGATTTATTTGTAGAAAAAGCACTTAATACATTTCACTATGCCATGTTGGTCACAATTAAGACGATGCTGGGATTTGTTAGAAAGTGGTTGCGCCTGTAAAAATAAAAGTCAACAGTGACCAACATTAGTTTGCATCTAAAAAAGTCCTTTAAGATCATTAAAGTCCTTCTCGTGCTGTAAACCACGCCGCAGTAAAGAGGACCACGCCATCCTCTGATAAGAGCTCCTTAAGTGTGTTGAAGAGCAACAACATTTCTAAGAATAAATATAAAAAACGTGTGTTTTTCTCTCTAATGTCGCTATCTGTAAGCAAACCAGCTGCCTAATGATGTGGTTTAGCAGAGTTACCAAGACACCACTCGAACTCTGAGCCACACAAAGACACGAGTGCTTTTGAGATGAAGAGACGAAGACAACACTGTAAATGAAACGACTCGAGCATCAAACCCAACAACAGCCATTAAAATACATCTGCTACACGGCATCATTAAAGGTGTATTTATACCTGACTAGAACTCCTTTATGAACTTTAGATTCAGAAATATTGCGGCACGTTGGCTTAGTGGTTGCCTGTTCTCCTCTCAGCATTAATGATTCCCGGTTCGAATCCCAATCTGGGTGGACTTTCCATGTTCTCCCCGTGTCTGCGTGGGTTTCCTCCGGGTTCTCCGGTTTCCTCCCACAGTCCAAAAACATGGATCAAGTCAACTGAGTTCTCCAAATTGCCCCATATAGAGTGTGTGTGTGTGTGAGTGAGTGTGTGCCCAGTGATAGATTGGCGTCCTGTCCTGGGTTTATCTGCCCAGCGCCCGAAACGTTCTCCCCTAGATGGGTATGAGGAACCCCCCCGCGACCCTAATAGAGGATAAAGCGGAAGATGATTGATGGATAGAACTCCTTTATGAACTTTAGATTCAGATATATGGCGACATGGTGGATTTGTGGTTTAACACGTTCTCCCCTCAGCGCTAGGGATTCCCGGTTCGAATCCCCATCTGGGTGGAGTTTCCATGTTCTCCCCGTGTCTGCGTGGGTTTCCTCCGGGTTCTCCGTGGTTTCCTCCCACAGTCCAAAAACATGGATCAAAGTCAATTGAGTTCTCCAAATTGCCCCATATAGATTGTGTCTGTGTGAGTGAGTGTGTGCCCAGTGATAGATTGGCGTCCTGTATTGGTGTATCTGCCCAGCGCCCGAAACATTCCACCTGGATGGGCATGGGGAACACCCCCCGCGACCCTTATAGAGGATAAAGCGGAAGATAATGGATGGATGGATGGATTCAGATACAGGACAGGCAGCCAGTCCATCTCTGGGCACACACTCAATCCCACTATATAGGGGCAACTTAGATAAGGGCAATCGTGGGCTGTTGGTTTATCTTGAATTTGGTCTGTGGGATAAAACTAGAGAACCTGAAGAAAACCATGTGGACATGTCAACAACATGGAAACTCCATCCAGATCAGGATTCGAACCTGGATCCCTGGATCCCCAGCACTTAATGATGGATGTGGTAGTGACTACCACCACCTTCATCCCAAAAACATCCAGAATGAAACATTTACAGCATACAGGTTCCCCATGCCCATCCAGGGGAGAACGTTTCGGGCGCTGGGCAGATACACCCAGGACAGGGCGCCAATCTATCGCTGGACACACACTCACTCACACAATACACTCTATATGGGGCAATTTGGAGAACTCAGTTGGAATGGAAACCCCACCCAGGTTGGGATTGGAACTGGGAATCCCTAGCACTGAGAGGAGAACATGCTAACCACTAAGCCACTGTATCGCCGGGTTACATATTACATAGATAATTTAATTAAGACAAATAAAATGAGTTTGAAATGCGTGTTTTATAATCTGCCATTGGACGGCTGTGTTGTCTGTTATTGGGGAGAGGCGGGCTGTTTGAATGTCAACCAATCGGGAACGCGGGCGCATGATAAGGGCCCGCCCACCAACACAAACAATGCAAATCAGGTCAGAATATATATATTATTTGCAGTGCATTGCAAGTCAATTGAGTTCTCCAAATTGCCCCATATAGAGTGTGTATGTGTGAGTGAGTGCGTGCTCAGTGATAGATTGGTGTCCTGTCCTGGGTGTATCCGCCCAGCGCCCGAAACGTTCTCCCCTGTATGGGCATGGGCATGGGGATGGGGACCCCCCCCCCCCCCCCATGACCCTAATAGAGGATAAAGATAGGATAAAGTAGAAGATAATGAATGAATGAATGAATGGTGTCCCACGGTTGTCCCACACAAACATAGTCATTGTCCAACATCTGGTGAAATGGAATCTGGTCACCATAACAACCGACCAAACGCAAACAAGAACAAACAACAAAACAGAGTCACATGACCAAAGCTAACCTCCTATAGAAAAGCAGATTACTGTACAGTACACGATGTTCTAAAGACTTACAGCTCACAGATGCAAAGCTGTGTATGGATGTGTGTGTGGGTGGGTGTGTGTGTGTATGGATGTGTGTGTGGGTGGGTGTGTGTGTGTGTGTGTGGTGTATGGTGGGTGTGTGTGTGTGTGGGTGTGTGTGTGTGGATGTGTGTGTGTGTGGGTGTGGATGTGTGTGTGTGTGTGGATGTGTGTGTGTGTGGGTGTGGGTGTGTGTGGGTGGGTGTGTTTGGATGTGTGTGTGGGTGGGTGTGTATGGATGTGTGTGTGTGTGGGTGTGGATGGGTGGGTGTGTGTCTGTGTGTGGTGTGGGTGGTGTGGGTGTGTGTTTGGGTGTGTGTGGGTGGTGTGTGTGTATGGATGGTGTGTGGTGGGTGTGGGTGTGTGTGGGTGTGTGTTGGGTAAAATGGATGTGTGTGTGTGTGTGTGTGTGGGTGTGGTGTGTGTGGGTGTGTGTGTGTGTGTGTGTGTGGGTGTGTGGGTGTGTGTGTGTGTGTGGGTGTGTGGTGGGTGTGTGTGTGTGTGTGTGGGTGTGTGTGTGTGTGTGTGTGTGTGTGTGTGTGTGTGTGTGTATGGATGTGTGTGGATGTGGGTGTGTGTGGGTGGTGTGTGTGGATGTGTGGTGGGTGTGTGTGGGTGTATGTGGATGTGTGTGTGGGTGTGGGTGTGGATGGGTGTGTGTGTGTGTGTGGATGGTGTGTGTGTGTGGATGTGTGTGTGTGTGTGGTGTGTGTGTGTGTGTGTGTATGGATGTGTGTGTGGGTGGGTGTGTATGGATGTGTGTGTGGGTGTGTGTGTGTGTGTGTGTGTGTGTGTGTGTGGTGTGTGTGTGTGTGAGTGTGTGTGTGTGTGTGTGTGTGTGTGTTTGGACCACATATCCATTAATACGTCCAAAAATGACTGAACAGATGAGCAGTGTGTCCTTCGACCACAAGGGGGCACCTGTTTACAGGTGTGTCGTGAGCTCACATTCAGAACCTTCTCAGAATGTCACCTTGTCTCCTGATAACAGTTCATCACGTGACCGAATGGATTGTGCTCCTTTATCAGCATTTCACACAAATACGATGCTTTCAACGTCCATGAGGATTATTAACTCTGGAACCGAACATCAACATGCTGTTCTAAAGCTGACTCGTGAGTTCTCACTACAGGAACAAATACAAGTCATTTCCTACCTCCCCATTATTTACAATAATGTTTGCTTTACGTTTCCTTATCAATAAAATTGGTATTTTCTATTAAACAACTAGGGTGGATTAGTGATTAGCATGTTCTCCTCTCAGCACTAGGGATTCCCGGTTCGAATCCCAATCTGGGTGGAGTTTCCATGTTCTCCCCGTGTCCGTGTGGGTTTCCTCCGGGTTCTCCGGTTTCCTCCCACAGTCCAAAAACATGTCTGAGTTCTCCAAATTGCCCCATATAGAGTGTGTCTGTGTGTTGTGTCTGGGTGAATGAGATTGGCCTCCTGTCCTGGGTGTATCTGCCCAGCGCCCGAAACGTTCTCCCCTGGATGGGCATGGGGAACCCCCCCCTGCGACCCTAATAAAGGATAAAGGGGAAGATAATGGATGGATGGACAACTAGGGTGGCACGTTGGCTTAGTGGTTAGCATGTTCTCCTCTCAGCACTAGGGATTCCCGGTTCGAATCCCAATCTGGGTGGAGTTGCCATGTTCTCCCCTTGTCCGCATGGGTTTCCTCCGGGTTCTCCGGTTTCCTCCCACAGTCCAAAAACATGGCTCTAGGTCAATTGAATTCTCCAAATTGCCCCATATAGAGTGTATCTGTGTGAGTGAGTGTGTGCCCAGCGATATATTGGCGCCCTGTCCTGGGTGTATCTGCCCAGCGCCTGAAACGTTCTCCACTGGATGGGCATGGGGAACCTTCCCCCTCCATGACCCTAATAGAGGATAAAGCGGAAGATTGTTCTCTGTTATATTACAGATCACACTCATGGCCTATTTTCTCACCATAATAACCCATGGCGAGACAACCAATTGACCTACATGTAGTATTTATTTCTCTTCCAAAAATATGGAAAGGCAAACATGCTAACACACACACACACACACACACACCCCCCCCCACACACACACACACACACACACACACGAGTTGATTTTTATCCGATTGCTTTACGGCATTTCAAACAATTTGCTTATCACGCTTTACTTTTCCAGGCTTGGGCCTCTGATTATGATGTTATGCGTTCTGTGTTCCTATGGGAACTGGAGAACTGAGTCAGCGATCATCTCTGGCTAAACTGCTGGAGGTGTGCACACAGAGCCCCTAACTCCACCTCCAGACCGCTGCCGTATAAGTAGGCAGAAGCGCTGCAGCATGCGTTACAGAAACGCCGGTCTGAAAGGAGAGAGCCGGAGAACCGGAGAACCTTCGCTGTTCCCTAGAGGACGCTTTCCCTCCCGGCTAAGTCCCACTGAAGGCCACCATACCACTAAAAAGGGTGAGTTGACGGCGTTAATTATGTTTTTATACAGCCTGAGTACGCTAACCTCCCGGCTCTCGCCAAAAAGCTTTGGCCTCCACCGGCAGGGCACCTTAGATAGTGACACCACCTCGTCGGCTGAATCCTCCCCCTTCAGCTCCCCCCTCTTAGCCAGATCACCACCCAAGACTTCCCTCTTCAAGAGCCTCAGCCACGAGAAGCTTCTGCACCGCAATATCCGCAAGGCGGCCGTATCCAGGAACAACTCCCTATCGACGGACGAGGCCAGCTCCACAGATAACAGCCCTCACGTCATGAGGAGGTCGTCAGAGGTCCTCCTACAGCCTCTCACCTCCAGCTACGGCCTGGCACCTCCGGCGATTGTCCCAATGGACCTGATCCTGCACAGGGAACGGACCATGAAGGAGAACCTGGTGCCGGTAGGGAAAGACGGAACCCTGCGCCTATCGGCAGAATACTGTCCGGAGAACCAGAGACTGCGAGTGCGGGTTATCAGCGCAGAGGGTCTTTACTCGCTCTCCGCCGACCCTAAGGGCATCAACTGCAGTGTCAGCGTCTCGCTCATGCCGGGGAAAGTCCAGAAACAGCGTAGCACGGTCATCCGGAAAAGCCGCAATCCCATCTTCAACGAGGACTTTTTCTTCGACGCCATATCCGAGGAAGACCTCCGCCGCTGGTCTCTGCGATTCAAAGTGGTCAACAAAATGTCCAGCATGAAGAGAGACTACATTTTAGGCGTCTGCGATCTTCCCCTGACAAGTCTCGTCTCGTTATGAAGCCATCATGTCCCGTGATTTCTATTTCTGGCATTTGTAAGACGTTTATTATTTATTTGCGTTTTCTATCACGACGGCTGGTTTCTATTAAAACATAAAAAAAAAAACCCTCAAAGTTTTTCTTCTTTTCAATTGAATTTCACTCTTTTTTTTAAAATAAAGAAAAGCTTCAAAGAAAGGGGGAAAATAAAGGCCTCTTTACATCAAGTGCTAATTTATTCACAGCGGGAGCTCGGGGACTATGAATAGAAACACTACAGGCTTAAAAGCTTCCTCTCTTTCTTAATGGCTTCCATTATTCCAGGCTTGTAAAAAAGGACACACTTCTTAATGTTACTCCGATCTTCATTTAATCAGCATAAACATTTGTCAGTCTCGATTAAGCTCAAATACAGAGATACAGAGACACGGGGACTCAGTTACTGCACACGTTCACATCTGGACGTCTCAGATTTGTTGTTCAGAAGCTTGCTGTCGTGATTTTCACACTCGGACGGTGAGACAATTGGACACACATGAGTCCTACATCCCACCCACTCACTTCCCAAGCTATATGTAAGTGTCTGGTGACTGTCGATCCTACTTTAATCGAATCCCCAAAGTTATCATTATTGGGGGGTTCTGTGGATCATGGGTGCTGGGCAGATACCCGGACAGATGCCAATCTATCAAGGGCAACAACTCACTACACACAGACACACTCTAATGGGGGCAATTTAGAGATTAGGGGATTATGTTTTTGGAATGTGGGAACCCCCACATCGGAGACCCACCCCGGGATTATTGGGATTCTCTAGTAGAGCGAGAAGAGAAGAGACAGGCCAAAAACGGATCCTTTGGGGTTTCTCCGAACCAGAGGGTTATTAGCCCCATCCATCCAGGGAGAACGTTTCGGGCGCTGGGCAGATACACCCAGGACAGGGTGCCAATCTATCACTGGGCACACACTCTCTCACACAGACACCATCTATATGGGGCAATTTGGAGAATTCAATTGACCTTGATCCATGTTTTTGGAGTGTGGGAGCAAACCGGAGAACCTGTAGGTAACCTACACGGACACGGGGAGAAGATGGAAACTAAACCCAGATTGGGATTGGAACCAGGAATCCCCAGCGCTGAGAGGAGAACATGCTAACCACTAAGCCACAGTGCCGCCTGGATTTGGGAGCCATATACATTAAATGGGGCGGTAGGGGGGGCTTAAGTGTGTTCAGCGATGTTTCTCCTCTCAGCAACAAGGGTTCACGGTTTCCGGGATCCCAATTAAACCATTGATTGGGGGGATGTTCTCTGCTGGATGGAGGGTGCTGGGGCAGATACACCCAGGACATTAATGCCAACTATCACTGGGCACTACACCCACTCACACAGCACACTCTATATGGGGCAATTTAGAGCATTATGGGGCTCAGGGGCACAGACACACTCTATATGGGGGGGAATAGCAGGTCAAATATTTACAAATGATTTAATGTTTTTTGATGTGGGGAAACCCGGAGGGACTCGGAGAACATAAATTGGCCACCCCGGATTGGGATTTCAAACCTATAATCCCTACGATGAGAGAGAAACATGCTATACCACTAAACACTGGTGCCATCAATCCCTTAATCTTATCCATTCCCTCTGCTTTATCCTCTATGAGGTTCTGTATTAGGGTTCACCATGCCCTCCATCCAGAACATTGGATGAACATTTCGGGCGCTGGGCCAGATCCATCCCAGGACCAGGGTGGAGAATATATCACTTGAACCACACTCATAAATAACACTCAAATATAAAAACTCCTATATGTGGTCAATTTTTGAGACTCAATTGACTTGATCCATGTTTTTGGAAACTGGTGGGAGGACCGGAGAACCAAAAAACGGAGGAAACCCACACGGACACGGGGAGAACACGTGATTGGGATTCGAACCGGGAATCCCTAGTGCTGAGAGGAGAACATGCCAACCACTAAACAACCGTGCCACCCTAGTTGTCCATCCATCCATTTTCTTCTGCTTTATCCTCTACTAAGGTCGCGGGGGGGTTCCCCATGCCGGAGAACCTGGATGAAAACCCACACAGACACGGGGAGAACACGCAAACTCCACCCAGATTGGGATTCGAACCTGGAACCCCAACACTGAGAGGAGAACATGCCAACCACTAAGCCACCATGCCATATCCTTATCTTATCTTAATATTAAAATGCTAATAACATTAAAATCTAAATCACGCTGCATTAAGCACCATATTATTTGCCATCATGGTACCCAGGGTTCCATTTGGGAACCCCTGATGTAATCTATGCAGTGTGTATGAGATTTACATTGATTCATTCATTCATTATCTCCCGCTTTATCCTCTATGAGGGTCGCGGTGGGGTTCCCCATGCCCATCCAGGGGAGAACGTTTCGGGCGCTGGGCAGATACACCCAGGACAGGGCGCCAATCCATCGCTGGGCACACACTCACTCACACAGACACACTCTATATGGGGCAATTTGGAGAATTCAATTGACCTTGATCCATGATTTTTGGACTGTGGGAGGAAATGCACACAGACACGGGGAGAACACGCAAACTCCACCCAGATTGGGATTCGAACCTGGATCCCCAACACTGAGAGGAGAACATGCCAACCACTAAGCCACCATGCCATATCCTTATCTTATCTTAATATTAAAATGCTAATAACATTAAAATCTAAATCACGCTGCATTAAGCACCATATTATTTGCCATCATGGTACCCAGGGTTCCATTTGGGAACCCCTGATTTGTGTGTATGAGATTTACATTGATTCATTCATTCATTATCTCCCGCTTTATCCTCTATTAGGGTCACGGGGGGGTTCCCCATGCCCATCCAGGGGAGAACGTCTCGGGCGCCGGGCAGACACACCCAGGACAGGGCGCCAATCCATCGCTGGGCACACACTCACTCACACAGACACACTCTATATGGGGCAATTTGGAGAACTCAATTGATTTGATCCATGTTTTTGGACTGTGGGAGGAAACCGGAGAACCTGGAGGAAACCCACGCGGACACAGGGAGAACATGGAAACTCCAGCCAGATGGGGATTCGAACCGGGAATCCCTAGCGCTGAGAGGAGAACGTGCTGACCACTAAGCCACCATGCCACACGAGATTTACATTGAGAATGACGTTTCACAGGTGATTAGAACTGACGTGACGGTGCAGATGACATTTGCGCTGTTGATGATTGATGATGGGGTGGTGGAGATACGGGATTTTCTCACTGGGTCAGTTGAGAAATCCCTGCTGTGGTTTCCTGTAAGCTGATTGTTTCCTGCTGACCTTTACAGTGATTAGTAAATACATGAAGGAACCTGAACCGCCGGCAGCCCTTCAGCTGAAGCTCGATGTTGACCTGCTGACTGAAAACTGGGTTTTCATTTATTCTCAGACGTTAATAACAACGTTATTGTGTTTCCGGGGGGGCGGCACGATGGCTTAGTGGTTGGCATGTTCTCTTCTCAGTGCCGGTTCGAATCCCCATCTGGGTGGAGTTTCCATGTTCTCCCCGTGTCCGCGTGGGTTTCCTCCGGGTTCTCCGGTTTCCTCCCACAGTCCAAAAAAAGATGGATCAAGTCAATTGAGTTTTCCAAATTGCCCCATATAGAGTGTGTCTGTGTGAGTGAGTGTGTGTCCAGCGATAGACTGGCGCCCTGTCCTGGGTGTATCTGCCCAGCGATGGATGGACATGAAGACCCCCCCCCACCCTTTAAAAGATCTAAAGACTGCAGAACGTTTCTGGCGCTGGGCAGTACACCAATCTATCACTGGTCACTCACTCACTCACACAGACACACTCTATATGGGGCAATTTGGAGAATTCAATTGACCTTGGTCCATGTTTTTGGACTGTGGGAGGAAACCGGAGAACCCGGAGGAAACCCACGTGGACACGGGGGGAACATGGAAATTCCACCCAGATTGGGATTCGAAGCGGGAATCCCTAGTGCTGAGAGGAGAACATGCTAACAACTAAACCACTGTGCTGCCATGTTTTAATATCCATCAATCCATCCATCCATTATCTTCCGCTTTATCCTCTATTAGGGTCGTGGGGGGGTTCCCCATGCCCATCCAGGGGAGAACGTTTCTGGCATTGGGCAGATACACCCAGGACAAGGCGCCAATCTATCACTGGACACACACTCACTCAAACAAACACACTCTATATGGGGCAATTTGGAGAAACCAATTGACCTCGGTCCATGTTTTTGGACTGTGGGAGGAAACTTGAGAAGCCGGAGGAAACCCATGTGGACACGGGGAGAACATGGAAACTCCACCCAGATTGGGATTCGAACTAGGGATCCAAGCATGTTGTTTAGGGGCATTTACATTTGCATTTGGTCATTTATTGGACGCTTTTATCCAAAGCGACTTACAAGGTGAGCACAGGGTTCATCACAACATCCCTGGAGCAATGAGGGTTAAGGGTCTTGCTCAAGGACCCACATTGGTAACTTCAGTGGACCTGGGATTTGAACCGCCAACCTTCAGATTGATAGCCCAACGCCTCCCTCGTTGATAGCCCAACGAGTTGCCGCTCCCTACCGCTCCCACAGATTTACTCTAAACACAGCGCTCACTATAATCTGGGTCATAACGTTGAGCAAAATAAACCTTTATTATTCAAGCTGTTGTACGTTCTGAAAAAGCTGCACAGATGGCCCCTGAATTCCTGTTTTTACACTTTTGATGAGCTTTCATTGAATAAACGTGAGAAGCTGAATGACCCGGGGCAGGCTGACCAGCGCCGCATGACTTAACAACCGATGACTAGTTGGATCAAATTTCTAATCCTGACTTATTATACTGACGTATTTATGAATTTAAAGAGTCGATTAATGATTGTTGTGATGTTCGTGTGTGAATGTGGGTGTGACAGGTGTATTATGACATTTTGCACCAGAGCTAAAGGGTTTTTAGTGGTTTTTAGTGGTTTTTAATGGTTTTTAATGGTCTTTAGTGGTTTTTAATGGTTTTTAGTGGTTTTTAATGGTTTTTAGTGGTTTTTAGTGGTTTTTAGTGGTTTTTAATGGTTTTTAGTGGTTTTTAGTAGTTTTTAGTGGTTTTTAGTGGTTTTTAATAGTTTTTAATGGTTTTTAATGGTTTTTAGTAGTTTTTAGTGGTTTTTAGTGGTTTTTAGTAGTTTTTAATGGCTTTTAATGGTTTTTAGTAGTTTTTAGTGGTTTTTAATGGTTTTTAATGGTTTTTAATAGTTTTTAATGGTTTTTAATGGTTTTTAGTAGTTTTTAGTGGTTTTTAGTGGTTTTTAGTAGTTTTTAGTGGTTTTTAATGGTTTTTAGTAGTTTTTAGTGGTTTTTAATGGTTTTTAGTAGTTTTTAGTGGTCTTTAGTGGTTCTCCATCTTGATTATATGCAACTTTGGTGGTTTCAATTTAGAGATATTCTCATGGGGCGGCACGGCGACTCAGTGGTTAGCACGTTCTCCTCTCAGCGCTAGGGATCCAGGTTCGAATCCCAATCTGGGGGGAGTTTGCATGTTCTCCCTGTGTCTGTGTGGGTTTCATGGGATTTGGTTTTCCAAAACCATGGATTTCAGGTGATTCGGGTGCTCTAAATTGCCCCTATAGTGTGTGTGTGTGGGAGCTATTGGGTGAGTAAGTGTGTGCTCAGCGATGGATTGGCGATCTGTCCTGGGTGTATTTACCCCATCACCCTAGTAGCAGAAGATAATGAGATGAGAGGAATTGGTAAATGGATTCAAGGTGATTTGGCGGCTCTGAATTGCCCCTATATAGTGTGTGTGGGTGCTATTGGGTGAATAAGAGTGTCCTCAGCGATGGTTTGGATGGATCTGTCCTGGGTGTATTTACCCCACCACCCTAGTAGCAGAAGATAATGAGATGAGAGGAATTGGTAAATGGATTCAAGGTGATTTGGCGGCTCTAAATTGCCCCTAAATAGTGTGTGTGGGTGCTATTGGGTGAGTAAGAGTGTCCTCAGCAATGGATTGGATGGATCTGTCCTGGGTGTATTTACCCCACCACCCTAGTAGCAGAAGATAATGAGATGAGAGGAGTTGGTGAATGGATTCAAGGTGATTTGGTGGCTCTAAATTGCCCCTATATAGTGTTTGTGGGTGCTATTGGGTGAGTAAGAGTGTCCTCAGCGATGGTTTGGATGGATCTGTCATGGGTGTATTTACCCCACCACCCTAGTAGCAGAAGATAATGAGATGAGAGGAGTTGGTGAATGGATTCAAGGTGAATCTGGTGCTCTAAATTGCCCCTAACTTCATTGCCCCTATAAATAAGAGTGTGCTCAGTGATGGATCCATGCAGCGATGAATGGATTTCACCCCCCCCCACCACCACCACCCTAGTAGCAGAGATGATGATGAGATGAGTTGGTGAATGGATTGAAGGTGATTTGGTGGCTCTAAAATGCCCCTATATAGTGTGCATGTGTCTGTGTGAGTGAGTGTGTGCTCAGCAATCCAGAGATGGCAGTTTTAAGTCACAGCAGTAGTGAGCAGTATGTGTATTAACATGCATGCGCAGCAGTTATGCATTTTCATATTCGTTACATTTACAAGGAGCATGTACGGCATGCACAACCTCCTCCTGCATCTGCATATTAATGAAGACATGGATCAGGAGCTATAAATAATAAATCATAATAGATCTCTCACAAACGCTGCATTAAGTACTTTGTAAAACATTCCTCCAGCATTTCTGCTGCTTATCATCATCATTAGAATTTCAGTCCAACCACCGACGACACCCTAATATAAAAAAACATTCATTCATTCATTATCTTTCGCTTTATGCTCTATTAGGGTCGCGGGGGGGGGGGGGGGGGTCCCCATGCCCATCCAGGGGAAGAACGTCTCGGGCGCTGGGCAGATACACCCAGGACAGGGCGCCAATCCATCGCTGGACACACATTCACTCTCACACACACACACTCTATATGGGGCAATTTAGTAAACTCAATTAACTTGATCCATGTTTTTGGACTGTGGGAGGAAACCGGAGAACCCGGAGGAAACCCACGCGGACATGGAGAGAACATGTAAACTCCACCCAGATGGGGATTCGAACCGGGAATCCCTAGCGCTGAGAGGAGAACATGCTAAACCACTAAGCCACCGTGCCGCCCTTACAAAAAAACATATTATAAGAAATATTAAGAAACCATAATACAAAGGGGGCGGCACTGTGGCTTAGTGGTTTATCATGTTCTCCTCTCAGCGCTAAGGATTCCCGGTTCAAATCCCCATCTGGGTGGAGTTTCCATGTTCTCAACGTGTCCGTGTGGGTTTCCTCCAGGTTCTCCCGTTTCCTCCCACAGTCCAAAAACATGGATCAAGTTAATTGAGTTCTCTAAATTGCCCCATATAGAGTGTGTCTGTGTGAGTGAGTGTGTGCCCAGCGATAGATTGGCGTCCTGTCCTGGGTGTATCTGCCCAGTGCCCGAAACGTTCTCCCCTGGATGGGCATGGGGAACCCCCCCCCCGCGACCCTAATATAGTATAAAGTGGAAGATAATGGATGGATAATATAAAGGGTTTGGTTTTTGAATGGCACGATGGCTTAGTGGTTGGCATGTTCTCCTCTCAGCACTGGGGATCCAAGATCAAGTCCCAATCTGGGTGGTGTTTCCATGTTGTTCCCGTGTCCACATGTGTTTCCTCTGGGTTCTCCAATTTCCAAGTAAAAATATGTATTAAGTTAAATTGAATTCTCCAAATTGCCCCATATAGAGTGTGTCTGTGTGAGTGAGTGTGTGTCCAGCGATAGATTGGCATCCTGTGCTGGGTGTATCTGCCCAGCGCCCGAAACGTTCTCCCCTGGATGGGCATGGGGAACCCCCCCCCCACAACCCTAGTAGAGGATAAAGTGGAAGATAATGGATGGATGAATACTAGTTAAAAGTTTGGACACGCCTCTTTTTTGCTCCACTTATTGTCCATGTTCTCAGTTCCACTTACAGTAAACATGGACTTTGTAGTTCTCCAATTCCATTCTGTAGTCCATCTGTTTGTGTTCTACAGTACATACTGTTAGTCCTCTTTACTCTGTTCTAATGGTCAGAACCCCAATAGTACCCCCACAGAGCAGGTATTATTGGGTGGGGGCATTATTCCTATCCCAGCAGTGTCACTGAGGTGTTTAAATGAAACTCCAGCAGCACTGCTGCACTAGAACCCCCTCACCACATCAGTGTCACTGCAGAACTGACCAGAAACAATCCACCACCCAAATGATACCTGTTCTGTGATGCTCCTGACCAACAGAGAACAGAGAACCAACAGAGAACTAACAACAACAAAGAACACAGATGGACTACAGTCTGGAATTATAAAACTGCAAAGTCCATCTATATGATAAGTGGAGAGAATACAAGTGGAGGTATACAATATACTACACGTACCCTTGTTTTTTGGTTAAGATGACGAGCCGTTGCCAAGCAACACTTTTCAGCTTGGATGTTCCTAAAGTACCCTCACGTCCCAGGCTGCACGCGGCATAACCCTCCCGTAGAATTAAATGTTCTGTCCTTTATGCCGTATAAAACATTCTGATTTTATTATTGCTTTATTACACTTTATGGAACAACCACAAATTTAATTAACCCAACAATTAAAGTAAATCAGAGTATGTTCTGTGCTTCTGCTGTGCTCTTAATTAAGAGGAAACATTCCAGTTTCTCCTTTATTAATACAGCTTACATTTTAGAGTATGTTTTATTATTATTTTATTATTTATTACTTGGCGGCACGATCTCTTAGTGGTTTAGCACGTTCTCCTCCCAGCACTAGGGATTCCCGGTTCGAATCCCCATCTGGGTGGAGTTTCCATGTTCTCCCCGTGTCTGCGTGGGTTTCCTCCGGGTTCTCCGGTTTCCTCCCACAGTCCAAAAACATGGATCAAGTCAATTGAGTTCTCCAAATTGCCCCATATAGAGTGTGTCTGTGTGAGTGAGTGTGTGCCCAGCGATAGATTGGTGTCCTGTCCTGGGTGTTTCTACCCAGCGCCTGAAACGTTCTCCCCTGGATGGGCATGTGGAACCCCCCCCCCCCCCCCCGACCCTAATAGAGGATAAAGCGGGAGATAATGAATGAATGAATGAATGAATTATTTATTACTTGGCGGCACGATGTCTTAGTAGTCAGCATGTTCTCCTCTCAGCACTAGGGATTCCCGGTGTGAATCCCCATCTGGGTGGAGTTTCCATGTTCTCCCCGTGTCCGCGTGGGTTTCCTCCGGGTTCTCCGGTTTCCTCCCACAGTCCAAAAACATGGATCAAGTCAATTGAGTTCTCCAAATTGCCCCATATAGAGTGTGTTTGTGTGTGTGAGTGTGTGCCCAGCGATAAATTGGCGCTCTGTCCTGGGTGTATCTGCCCAGCACCTGAAACGTTCTCCCCTGGATGGGCATGGGGAACCCCCCCCCGCGACCCTAATAGAGGATAAAGCGGAAGATAATGGATGAAATATTTATTACTTTAATGCCTCGTTCTAAATACTTAACCGTCTCTGCTCCAGGTGCACGGGGTCATGTTGACCCTTTTTAAAAGTTGGAATATGCAAAAATATGCACATGTGCACCTGTTAATCTAATAAAGGGTTTACTATTTCGTGTATTAATTTAAGGTAAATTATAATCGTAGACGTATCATACTCTTATCATGTTCTGCTTACTCCTTTATTAGGGTTGTGGGGGGGGGAGTGTTGTGTGTGTGAAGGGGCAACTGAAACACCACTTAGGTAACCTGCAGGGGCAACCACACCTAAAACAAATTCATGGATACACAGATAAACACAGACATTATTTGAATTATTAGTAGGGCGGCATGGTGGCTTAGCGGTTAGCATGTTCTCCTCTCAGCGCTAGGGATTCCCGGTTCAAATCCCAATCTGGGTGGAGTTTCCATGTTCTCCCCGTGTTCACGTGGGTTTCCTCCGGGTTCTCCAGTTTCCTCCCACAGTAAAATTATGGATCAAGGTAAGTTGAATGCTCCAAATTGCCCCATATAGAGTGTGTCTGTGTGAGTGTGTGTCCAGTGATAGATTGGCGCCCTGTCCTGGGTGTATCTGCCCAGCGCCCGAAACGTTCTCCCCTGGATGGGCATGGGGAACCCCCCCACGACCCTAGTAGAGGATTGATAGAAGATAATGGATGGATGTTACTATTGAGGCATGAGCTTAATGATGTTAGCAAGTAAAACTATTGAAAGTATCCATCCATCCATTATCTTCCGCTTTGTCCTCTACTAGGGTCGCGGTGGGGGTTCCCCATGCCCATCCAGGGGAGAATGTTTCAGGCCCTGGGCAGATACATCCAGGACAGGGCCCAATCCATCGCTGGGCACACACTCACTCACACAGACACACTCAATATGGGGCAATTTGGAGAATTCAATTGACCTTGATCCATGTTTTTGGACTGTGGGAGGAAACCGGAGAACCCGGAGGAAACCCACGCGGACACGGGGAGAACATGGAACCTCCACCCAGATTGGAATTCGAACCGGGAATCCCTAACGCTGATAGGAGAATGTGCTAACCACTACACCACCGTGCAGCCCTAGTGAAAGGATGTATTCCAGAAATAATGAATGCCCCAACACTGACCCTTGTGGAGCATCATACTTAAGTGCTGGCTTAATGGTTACCGTTTATACCGACCACATATTAAGTGCTTGGTGTTCGTACTTTCTCTGAATCAGTGGATACAGGGTTTGGTACTCCCAGTTTGGAACCTACCTGCCCTAAAGATATCAATGATCACTGTTCCATGAACCAAAATGCTGATTAAACAGAAAGGAAGAGCTGCACTCAGCAGAACACACCTGTTTCTGAAAGCACCCGCTTCTATTTCGAGACGGGACAATTTAGAGTTAAAGATTAACATAAGAGCTCTTTTGTCATTTCTGACAGGAGCTAAGAAGCCACTCAGACATGCTTGAATATCTGTTGGCTATAACAAAAAAAAAACACTTTAAAAACCTCTAGCTACAGTTCTCCTGTTACATTATTACTTATGATGTTTGCTGGAAATGTAAATAATAGAACGTTAAACTTGAAACAAGGCTTAGTGGTTAGCACGTTCTCCTCTCAGCACTAGGGATTCCCGGTTCGAATCCCCATCTGGCTGGACTTTCCATGTTCTCCCCGTGTCCAGTCAAGTCAATTGAGTTCTCCAAATTGCCCATTTAGAGTGTGTTTCCTGTAATAGGGTCGCGGGGGGGTTCCCCATGCCCATCCAGGGGAGAACATTTCGGGCGCTGGGCAGATACACCCAGGACAGGGCACCAATCTATCACTGGACACACACTCACACAGACACACTCTATATGGGACATTCATTCATTCATTATCTTCCGCTTTATCCTCTATTAGGGTCGCGGTAGGGTTCCCCATGCCCATCCAGGGGAGAACGTCTCGGGCGCTGGGCAGATACACCCAGGACAGGGCGCCAATCCATCGCCGGGCACACACCCACACAGACACACTCTATATGGGGCAATTTTTTGAGAATTCAATTGACTTGATCCATGTTTTTGGACTGTGGGAGGAAACCGGAGAACCCGGAGGAAACCCACGCAGATGCGGGGAGAACATGGAAACTCCACTCAGATGGGGATTCGAACCGGGAATCCCTAGTGCTGAGAGGAGAACGTGCTAACCACTAAGCCACCGTGCCGCCTATATATGGGACAATTTGGAGAATTTAATTGAACTTAATCCATGTTTTTGGACTGTGGGAGCAAACTGAAGAACCCGGAGGAAACCCATGTGGACACGGGGAGACCATGGAAACTCCACCCAGATTGGGATTCGAACCGGGAATCCCTAGTGCTGAGAGGAGAACATGCTAACCACTAAGCCACCGTGCCGGTCTATTGAATTTCCCAAATTGCCCCATATAGAGTGTGTTTCTGTGGTGAGTGTGAGACCAGTAATAGATTGGCATTGTATCTACCCAGCTCCCAAAATGTTCTCCCCTGGATGGGCATGGGGAACCCCCCCCTTCCCGACCCTAGTAGAGGATAAAGCGTAAGATAATGGATGGAGGGATGAAGCCCTGGCTGTTGTGTTTACAAAGAACCTGCCCGAACACCACGGTTCAAAAACAAAGAGATGTTTACATCTGATGGGCTGCACCGAGTGTGTCGTCATCAGGCCCTTAAATCATGCTAATTAGCGAGCGTTTTCTAAAGCCTCGGCCGTGTTGCTGAGGAAGGCCTGTGGGTGAAAGCAGTGGTTCTTTGTTGTTCTCCGTGACGCAGATATTAAAATGCAGATTGCTTTGGAGTGCTGATGGTAAAAGGGGGCTTTCCTGTTTGTCGCTGAGCCTCCAGGTCTCTGTAATGAATGTTGTCAGGCTGAATCATCAGTGTGGGCTGTTGCTCTTTTGTTTCCCCCGCACCTCCATGTGGATGCTCATTGAAGCTCGAGGTGGTGTCACGTGTGGCGGGGACGTGCGGGAACCGATAGCTGGTTCAGCTCCGTGTGTGCTATTGATTCAGCTGGCCGGGGCTTTTACGGAGGGGATTTTAAGGTGATTCCCACAAACTGCGTCTGGCTGATTGCTTTTCTCGTGTTTTGTGTCGTATAATGTTACGATTGTCACTTTTACTGGAGAATAAATAAGCGGGTAATCAGACGGAGCAGAGGGAGGGTTATAGATCAGATATGGACAGACCGGGTCATCAAAGTGGGGGGAACACCGGGGCAGATCTCAGACTGAGGGGCTGGTGGTGGTTGTGATGGTGGAAGGGCGGTTGACTATGTCAGTCAGGTGTCTAAAGGGCGAGTGTCTCCCACAATAGATTGGCACCCTGTTCTGGGTGTATCTGCCCAGCACCCGAAATGTTCTCCCCTGGATGGGCATGAGGAACCCCCCCCCCCCATGACCTTAGTACAGGACTGAGTGGAGGATAATGAAAAAATGAAAGAATGTATTCATCTTTCATCCATTCATTATCTTCAGCTTTATCCTCTACTAGGGTCGCGGGGGGGGGTTCCTCATGCCCATCCAGGGGAGAACGTTTCGGGCGCTGGGCAGATACACCCAGGACAGGGCGCCAATCTATTACTCGACACACACTCATTCACACAAACACACTCTATATGGGGCAATTTGGAGAATTCAATTGACCTTGATCCATGTCTTTGGACTGTGGGAGGAAACCGGAGAACCCGGAGGAAACCCACATGGACACGGGGAGAACATGGAAACTCCACCCAGATTGGGATTCGAACCGGGAATCCCTAGTGCTGAGAGGAGAACATGCCAACCACTAAGCCACCGTGCCGCCTTCCATTTCTTTATATTAAAGCTATTTAATTTATATACAATTAATTAATTGTAATAGGTTGGCACATACGCCTCTCAGCGCGGGCATCCAGGTTCGAATACCAATCTGGGTGGAGTTTCCATGTTCTCCCCGTGTCCGCGTGGGTTTCCTCTGGGTTTTCCGGTTTCCTCCCACAGTCCAAAAACATGGATCAAGTCAATTGAGTTCTCCAAATTGCCCCATATAGAGTGTGTCTGTGTGAGTGAGTGTGTGTCCAGCGATGGATTGGCGTCCTGTCCTGGGTGCATCTGCCCAGTGCCCGAAACGTTCTGCCCTGGATGGGCATGGGGAACCCCCCCCCCACACACACACACAACCCTATCCGTTGTAAGTGTAATTTTGTACTATTGCACAATAATCAATGCTGCCTGACCACAACACACACACACACACACACACACACACACACACACACACACATAGACACTTAAATAATCTATCAGAAATCTAATAACTCTGGATGTTTTGAGTTGTACAGATGTAATAATGATTACAGAAGCTCTTTATACTCAGTGAAGAAAAGCCCCGTGTTTCTCTTGTTGCCTAGTTACCCTGGTGCTCTTTTTGCCCCCCCCCCCCCCATGCCTGCCGTTTTGCTTTCTCCCAGCTGATAATTCCAGTGTAATGAACTAACAGACTCATATGCCATGCAGGACTCATAAGCCAGCACTTCTACTCATTTATTCTCATTCCTGAAAACAAAGGTCAGTTCATCAAATCTACGAAGGTCAAACTCAGATATGTCCTTTGGGTGAAATTAATTCTGAGTAATTATTAAACTAATAAACCAGGCTGGTGCTGAAGCAGAATGTCTGTTGACCAGTGTAATAAATTTAACCATTCAATAATTCATCCATCCATTATCTTCCACTTAATCCTCTACTAGGGTTGTGTGTGTGTGTGTGTGTGTGTGTGTGTGGGTTCCCCATGCCCATCCAGGGTAGAACGTTTTGGGCACTGGGCAGATACATCCAGGACAGGGCGCCAATCTATTCCTGGGAACACTTTCACGTACTTACACATACACACACACTATAGGGGCAATTTAGAGCATTTAGCTTACCTTGTATTCATGATTTTGGACTCATTCATTCATTCACTTAATCCTCACGGGGGGGGGGGGGGGGGGTTCCCCATGCTCATCCAGGGGAGAACGTTTTGGGCGCTGAGCAGATACACCCAGGACAATCGCTGGGCACACTTTCACTTACTCACACATACACACACACTATAGGGGCAATTTAGAGAATTTAGCATACCTTGAAAGCATGATTTTGGGGGAGGTCCCATGCTTATCCAGGGGAGAGGACATTTCAGTTGCTGGGCAGGTACACCATGGACAGGGCACCAATCTATCGCTGGGCAGCCTCTATCACACAGGCACACACAAACACAAACTATGGGGCAATTTAGAGCATATAAATGACCTTGAATTCATATTTTTGGACTGTGGGAGAACGTGCTAACCACTAAGCCACCATGCTACCTTAAATGTAACTATATAATCTGTAACTAACTAACCAATCGAAATGTCCCACGCTGTATCATAACATCCATCCATCCATCATCGTCTGCTTTACCCTCTATTAGGGTCAGGGGGGAGGGGGGGTTCCCCATACCCATCCAGGGGAGAACGTTTTGGGCGCTGGGCAGATACACCCAGGACAGGATGCCAATCTATCACTGGGCACACACTCACTCACACACACACACACACACTCTATATGGGGCAATTGGGAGAATTCAATTGACTTGATCCATGTTTTTGGACTGTGGGAGGAAACCGGAGAACCCGGAGAAAACCCATGCGGACAGATACACCCATTATCTTCCTCTTTATCCTCTATTAGGGTCACGGGGGGGTTCCCCATGACCATCCAGGGGATAACGTTTTGCCCGCTGGGCAGATACACCCAGGACAGGACGCCAATCCATCGCTGGACACACACTCACTCACACAGACACACTCTATATGGGGCAATTTGGAGAATTCAATTGACTTGATCCATGTTTTTGGACTGTGGGAGGAAACCGGAGAACCCGGAGGAAACCCATGCGGACACGGGGAGAACATGGCCACTCCACCCAGATTGGGACTGGAACCGGGAATCCCTGGCGCTGAGAGGAGAACATACCAACCACTAAGCCACCGTGACACCTGTATCATAAGACATTGCAACATTATTTGTATTGCAAACAGTGTGCAGGTCTCGGAGTGCAAACGATTGGTTTAAACTGGATACGTTCCGGTTTGTTCCGCACTGAACCGGACATGCCAGACCTGAGGAACGTTTGGTTGGAACACAAGCAAGGTGGAGAACCACGTATGCATAACAGGAAAGCAGCGGACTTATCAGAGTTAGGAAGTCCTCTGTATGGAGGTCTGTAGTGGTGAGAACGTCTCTGGGGGAACCGAAGCAGGCCTTTGTTTGGGACTGGAATCAATCGTGCCGGTGGTGACGCCATGCCAACGCTCCACGGCAACCCGGTGTTGTGATATGATAAAGAAATGCTGTTGGGAGCACGTGGACACACACGGCTCACGGACAGAGGAACGTTTTAAAGTACTGCTGGGTTAAGCTGCAAGCTTTGCGTGACAGCGGGCTTTAATAAAATTCTACTTTATAGCGCTGAGACAAAGTCAATACTGGCAGCGGCTGGCCGTTCGGAGACTATATGGGTTGGCATTTAACATTTAATTGGTGTACACACTTCATTCCCAGTATTTGGCAGGTTCTCTTATTCAGGACGTCTTATAAAAGTCTCGGTACGATCGAGAGGTGAGGCTTGATTCCCTGTAGATAAAGGTGTAGAGTTCAGGCTTGGCGGTGTTGGGTTGGTGATCTGGGACCTCTTCACCTACCTCATCATTAATGGGGGGCGTGGCACTGAAATGATGCAGGGAGCCCTCTCAACTAGTTAGAGTCACATGATGCACTATGTCAATTATTCATTCATTCATTCATTCATTCATTATCTCCCGCTTTATCCTCTATTAGAGTCGCGGGGGGGGGGGGGGGGGGGGGGGGGGGGGGGGGGGGGGGGGGGGGGGGGGGGGGGGGGGGGGTTCCCCATGCCCATCCAGGGGAGAACGTTTCGGGCGCTGGGCAGATACACCCAGGACAGGGCACCAACCCATCGCTGGGCACACACTCACTCACACAGACACACTCTATATGGGGCAATTTGGAGAACTCAATTGACTTGATCCATGTTTTTGGACACGGACACGGGGAGAACATGGAAACTCGGGGAGAAACACGGGGAGAACATGGATAAAGCGGGAGATAATGAATGAATGAATGTCCCATATAGAGTGTGTCTGTGTGAGTGTGTGCCCAGTGATAGATTGGTGCCCTGTCCTGGGTGTATCTGCTCAGCGCCCGAAATGTTCTCCCCTTGATGGGCATAGGGAACCCCACCGCGACCCTATTACAGGAAACATACTCTAGATGGGCAATTTGGAGAACTCAATTGACTTGACTCTATGTTTTTGGACTGTGGGAGGAAACCGGAGAACCCGGAGGAAACCCACGCAGACACGGGGAGAACATGGAAACTCCACCCAGATGGGGATTCGAACCGGGAATCCCTAGTGCTGAGAGGAGAACATGCTAAACCACTAAGCCACCATGCCGCCCTTCTGTGGCAATCAATTACTTATTAATTAAATGCTGTGCTTTATTATTAGCTCTAATTGCTTTCCTTGTGTCCAGTGATAGATTGGCGGCCTGTCCTGGGTGTATCTGCCCAGCTCCTGAAACGTTCTCCCCTGGATGGGCATGGGGAACCCCCCCCGCGACCCTAATAGAGGATAAAGCAGAAGATAATGGATGGATGGATGGATGGATGCTTTCCTTTTTGGTTGGACCTTCATGGATGGACCTTCATCCATGGTTCTGCTGAAGCACTGCGGCTACGATGATTACTGGATGAGACCTGGATTTTTATTGGACTGGCGGTTCTACAGGACGCCCTTAATGGACTTATATAGTTTTTAATTGTTAAATACGGGTCACATGATCATCTCACAATCTGGACATGGCTGTCCTACACTGTTGATGCTGCCGGCCGCTCAAGGAGGACGAGACCCCCACTGGGTCTTGGTCTTCACAAGGTTTCTTCATTAAAATAACAACATAATGGGGTTTTGTCTTGCCACTGTCGCCTTGGCTTGCTCTTTGGGGGTTTAAAGGCTTATAACACTGTAAAGATGTTTTGTGACAATGTACTATAATAAAAAGCGCTCTATAAATAAATTACTTGAACTTGCTTGAGCCAATGACCTGGTAGTCTATACCTATAGTCTACAACCTTAAACACAGAGTCATTTTTGCCCTCCTTGTGTCACGTCACATGCTGCCGTGGGGCGGCATGACGCCGTAGTGGTTAGCACATCTGCCTCTCACTGCTGGAGATCCAGGTTTCCATGTCTTTTTTTTGGGGGGGGGGATTTTCCGGTTTCTTACGACATGGATTCAAGGTAAACTGAATGCTCCAAATTGCCCATTATAGTGTGTATCTGTGTGAGTGAGTGTGTGCCCAGCGATAGATTGGTGCCCTGTCCTGGGTGTATCTGCCCAGCGCCTGAAACGTTCTCCCATGGATGGACATGGGGAACCCCCGCCGCATCCCTAGTAGGGGATTAGGTGGAAGATAATGGATGGATGAATGAATGAATATTGAATGGTTAGCACATCCGCCTCTCAATGCTGGAGATCCAGGTTTTCATGTTCCATGTTCTATCTGGGTCTGCGTGGGTTTGTTTGGGGTTCTCCGGCTTCTTCCGATAGTACAAAGACATGGATTAAAGGCAAACTGAATTCTTCAAATTGCCCCATATTGCCTGAAACGTTCTCCCCTGGATGGACATGGGGAACCCCCCCCCCACAATCCTAGTAGAGGATTAAGCAGAAGATAATGAATGAATGAATGAATGAATGAATGAATCGGGAGGCACAGCGCCATAGTGGTTAGCACATCCACCTCTCAATGCTGGGGATCCAGGTGTTCCATGTTCTCTTAGTGTCTGCGTGGGTTTTGTCGGGGTTCTCTACCACTGTCCAAAAACATGGATTCAAGGTAAGTTGAATGCTTTAAATTGCCCCATATAGTGTGAGTCTGTGTAAGTGAGTTTGCCCAGTGATAGATTGTTGCCCTGTCCTGGGTGTATCTGACCAGCGCATGAAAATGTTCTCCCCTGGATGAGCATGGAGAACCCCCATCATGACTATAGTAGAGGTTTAAGCAGAAGACAATGAATGAATGAATATTGAATAGGGGGGTATGATGGTATAGTGGTTAGCACATCTGTCTCTCAAGGCTGGGGACCCAGGTTTTCATGTTCCGTGTTCTCTCCGTCTCCGTGTGGGACTGCCGGAGAGTCATTTCCTTCCTATGGTAACAAACCAATCGAAAATCCATTTCCCTCACACGGAAAACGTGCTTGGCTTATGTTTTTCAGGAAGGTGATTATCATGTAATTATATTTTGTCAGGCTTGTTGAACAACCCAGAAACCTGAAATAGAAGAGGTACTTCGTAGACTACCTCATAAATTTGGGTTCATGGCGCACACAATTAATAGAAACAATACATGTCTCTTGAACTGCATTAGTTCCACTGTGTTCTTTATGTACAGTGTTCCTCAGGGATCTGTCCTGGGCCCCAACGTGTTTACTATGTATTATCTTCCGCTTACTACTATTTATTATCTTCCTTTACTAGGGTCATGGGGGGTTTCCCATGTCCAGCGGTTTGGGCAATGGGCACATACACTCAGGACAGAATGCCAATCTATTGCTCACGCAAACACACACTATATGGGGCAATTTAGAGCATTCAGTTTACCTTGTATCAGTGTTTTAGACTATGGGAGGAAACCGGAGAACCTGGATGAAACCCAAGTGGAAATGCAGAACATGAAACCTAAAAACTAAACTAAAAACTAAAGAACAAAAATATATTATATACAGTATATATATATATATATATATATATATATATATATATATATATATATATATATATATATATATATATATATATTTTTGTTATGGTTAGCACTAGGGAGTTCCAGTTCGAATTCCAATCTGGGTGGAGTTTCCATGTTCTCCCCGTGTCCGTGTGGGTTTCCTCCGGGTTCTCCGGTTTCCTCCCACAGTCCAAAAACTTGGATCAAGCTCAATTGAATTCTTCAAGTTGCCCCATATAGAGTGTGTCTGTGTGAGTGAGTGTGTGCCCAGCGATGGGCTGCCACCCTGTCCTGGGTGTATCTGCTCAGCGCTCGAAACGTCCTCCCATGGGCATGGGGAACCCCCCCACAACCCTAGTAAAGGATAAAGCGGAAGATAATGGATGTTGTGTATATATTATATATGTATATGTATAAAATATATACATATATTATATATAGACACTTTTTAAAACTCATCTTACACCTGTTTACTTTCTCTATTAAGATGTTGGACCCTGATTTCAGCGGCGCGATGTATTCCGAACGGGTTTTCTCGGCTTCCAGGAAATCCACGTGTCCGTGAAAACACCCAAAGCCAAACGGATGACGTCTGAATCTTAGTGGTTGTTTTTTAGTCGCCATGGCAACCCGAGACATCATCGTCATTTAATATCAGTTCATTCACATGGCCTTTGAGCCGAGGCCGGTGTTTGTGATACATTTAGACTTAATTGAGCTTGTCCAGTGCTGCCTTGAGAATCAGACCCGGCCTCTGGAGCTAATCTGTGAATACGAAGGCTTGCGTCATTACACCTGCAGAGCACACAAGGAGATATTACCCGAGTCACTCATGCACACTGCCCTTAAGTGCGAAGCATACCAAACAGAGATGAGGAAGTAATTAAAGCCCAACGCATTTAGTGGGAAAATACATCTGACCTTGCTTCCTCACGTTTTACATCATAAGTCATACATTCCCATCAAATCTCCACCAAACTCGCTTTCTTCAGTCTCCACTCACTTCGTTACTCACTTCATTATTGCACCAACTGTTTTACACACTTTTATTGGGCAGTCATGTGTTAAAAGCTGCATCTGAATTATTACCCTCAGCACTAAACAAACAGACTACATCATACACAGCGGCGTGTTGCTTATTGGACCCGTATGCGTCTACACCTCCAGATGCAGAAAACGGGCCTCCTGCATCACTTTTTGTTCTGCTTTATATACATTCATTCATTCATTCATTATCTCCCGCTGTATCCTCTATTAGGGTCACGGTAGGGTTCCCCATGCCCATCCAGGGGAGAACATCTCGGGCACTGGGCAGATACACCCAGGACAGGGCGCCAATCTATCACTGGGCACACACTCACTCACACACACACACACTCTATATGGGGCAATTTAGAGAACTCAAATAACTTGATCCATGTTTTTGGACTGTGGGAGGAAACCGGAGAACCCGGAGGAAACCCACGCGGACACGGAGAGAACATGGAAACTCCACCCAGATGGGGATTCGAACCGGGAATCCCTAGTGCTGAGAGGAGAACATGCTAAACACTAAGCCACCGTGCCGCCTTTATATACATACTCACATTTATATGCTGCTATATTTATATTTCTACTGTATACTAGATTTTACTTATATTTTATTTTTATATAATATATAATTTATATACATATTTATATATTATATTATATTATATTTATATATTATATTTATAGTTGAGTATTCTATATTATATTTATAGTTGTAGTTGTATATTATTCATTCATTATCTCCCGCTTTATCCTCTATTAGGGTCGCGGTGGGGTTCCCCATGCCCATCCAGGGGAGAATATCTTGGGCGCTGGGCAGATACACCCAGGACAGGGCGCCAATCCATCGCTGGGCACACACTCACTCACACAGACACACTCTATATGGGGCAATTTGGAGAATTCAATTGACTTGATCCATGTTTTTGGACTGTGGGAGGAAACCGGAGAACCCGGAGGAAACCCACGCAGACATGGGGAGAACATGGAAACTCCCCAGATGGGAGATTCGAACCGGGAATCCCTAGCGCTGAGAGGAGAACATGCTAACCACTATGCCACCATGCCACCTATTAATTAATATATTAATTAATAAGTTCAGTAGGGTGGAGTAGCTCAGTAGTTCGTGTGTTGGGCTGACGGTTGAGGGTTCAAATCCCAGATCCACCAATATGGTTCCTTGACCAAGACCCTTAATTCTCATTGCTGCAGGGAGGCTGTGTGGAACTCCCTGTTAGGCTGTTAGCGAACATGCTAACCACTAAGCCACCGTGCCGCCCCAGTTGTATATTTTATATATATATATATATATATATATATATATATATATATATATATATATATATATATATATATATTCATAGCACACCTGTATACGCCTTAGTTGGGTTAGTTGGGTACTTTAGCCAGAGTACTTGGTGGGTCCAGGGATCAAACCATAGACCTTAATAAGGACTGGAATAATAATTAGCTCCATTAACAGAAACATTCAAAATGATTATCTTTATACAAACTTTTGTTTTAATTAATATTGTTTTTAATTTAATTATTGTTTTAATCCATCCAATATCTTCCGCTTTATCCTCTATTAGGGTGGCGGGGGGGGGGGGGGTTCCCCATGCCCATCCAGGGGAGAACATTTCGGGTGCTGGGCAGATACACCCAGGACAGGACGCCAATCTATCACTGGACACACACTCACTCACACAGACACACTCTATGGGGCAATTTGGAGAATTAAATCAACCTTGATCCATGTTTTTGGACTCTGGGAGGAAACCGGAGAACCCGGAGGAAACCCACGCGGACACGGGGAGAACATGGAAACTCCACCCAGATTGGGATCCGTAGCGGGAATCCCTAGAGCTGAGAGGAGAACGTGCTAACCACTAAACCAGTGTGCCATCCCCTCCTAAAATGTTATGTCTAAAATCTGTAAATGACAGATCCCGATGATGTTTTATCATTAGAACCTGTTTTCAGTTTGGTTGTTTTGACAAATCGGAGAACAAAATGCTGAATAATTAGCATGTTCTCTAACAAACAAGTGAGCCGAGTGTTACTGAGTCATATTGAGTAGCCATGTTGATACAGTGCACTGAAAGTGGAGATTAGTTTCTCGTGGCTTATTCAACAAATCCCATTCTCCTGGACAAGTGGATTCATTTCATTCATGCTAATGAACACATCTGATCTGAGTAAACACGCTGCTTATGAAAGACTCACGGGATATGAATATAAAACAAACCACGTTCGTGCCTCCACTTCCAATGCGGGCTCAGATCACCTGACCGGCTGATTTATGATGATGATTCAACCTGCCAGGTGATACGAGCTCGCATTGGAAGTTGATACACGACATTATGTAACAAAAAAAAAAAAATAAATCAGGAAAAATTGTAAACAACCTGATGCTTCTGTTACAGGTGCCTGGGGCCCCTGTCCCTCATTTGGGTGATTCACGGACTCCGTTGGGTGGTTGGTTTATTTTGTGCACGTGACTGGGTGTGTTTTGTATTTTAGTTCCGTATTCCCTAAATTCTGTGCACGTCTTTGTTTGTGGTAACAGCTCTACGTTAGTTTGTTTCGTTTGTTCCCCTCTTTCCGTTGGTGTTCCATCACCATTTTTAAATAATAAACCCGTTTCGTTTTTATACCCGGTGTCACGATAGTCTACCTCGGGCAGAAACGGCGTGCGCATACGAGCGCAGAGCCGCCGTAAACACGCGCTGAAGGGAGCCAGGCACGCAGGTAACAGAAACAGGTTTATTTAAAGGTGCAGTAACACCAAAAACATGAGGTACGTAAAAGACTACGTGACATAAAACACCAAGAAACGACCAGCACCAAAGACACGAAACAATGGACATAAATACAAAAGGACACCCGATCACGTGCACAAGACAAACCAATAACAAAACGGAGTTAATTAACTAAACTAATAAGCACAGAACGTTAATTAACTCAAACGGACGGGACGAAACGCAAAACAGGTGACAGGTGCCCTAGGCACCTCTTACACCCGGTGTTCTCTGGACTCTCCTTCCGCGCTCAACCACGGTGCGACGCTGCGTACTTTCTCCGCGCAGGTCGTACTCGTGGGAGCGTTTCCGTTGACTGGCGTACGCCGTATTCCCCGCGTAGTCGCCCTCCTCCGGGGAAGAACGACGATCTCTAACAGCTTCAAACGTTTAAAGTGACCTTTTTAATTATTCAGCCTGATGCGAGTATTAAACGACCTTTGGTTTATTAATAAAGGTGAATTTCCTAACATTATGCAATATATAGAAATGCTAAACTTCTAATCATTGTGTAACATATACAGTAGCAGTCAAAAGTTTGGACACGCCCCCTTTTTTCTCCACGTTCTCAGTTCTACTTACTGTAAAGATGGACTTTGTAGTTCTACAATTCCATTCTGTAGTCCATCTGTTTGTGTTCTACAGTACTTATCGTCCCCTTTACTCTGTTCTAATGGTCAGAACCCCAATAGTACCCCCACAGAGCAGGTATTATTGGGTGGGTGCATTAGTCCTATCCCAGCAGTGTCACTGAGGTGTTTAAATGAACCTCCAGCAGCACTGCTGCACTAAAACCCCCCTCACCACATCAGTGTCCCTGCAGAACTGACCAGAAACAATCCACCACCCAAATGATACCTGTTCTGCGATGCTGCTGACCAACAGAGAACAGAGAACCAACAGAGGACTAACAACAACAAAGAACACAGATGGACTACAGTCTGGAATTATAAAACTACAAAGTCCATCTATATGGTAAGTGGAGAGAATGTAAACGTTTGACTGGTATTGTATGTCCATCCATTATCTTCCGATTTATCTTAAATTCGGGCGCTGGGCAGATCCACACAGGACAGGACGCCAATCTATCACTGGACACACACTCCCTCACACAAACACACTCTATATGGGGCAATTTGGAGACTTCAATTGACCTTGATCCATGTTTTTGGACTGTGGGAGGAAACCGGAGAACCCGGAGGAAACCCACGCGGACACGGGGAGAACATGGAAACTCCACCCAAATGGGGATTCAAACCGGGAATCCCTAGTGCTGAGAGGAGAACATGCTAACCACTAAGCCACCATGCCGCCTGGTATTGTATGTATGTATGTATGTATATATATATATATAATGAATGTCCCCAAATAAAGGTCTATCTTATCTTCTCTTATATATTGTATATATACTGTATATATAATTGTTAAATTGCATATTGCATACTATGGTTGCTGGATTGTTCCTTGTGTAAGTGACCTCTTCAGTTTACATACGTGGGCTGGAGAACTTGCACATACCGGATCATTCTGGAGAAAGCTGCATCGGGCCGGCAAAGGTTATATGACCTTTATCATCACCATATGCACACTCAGAATAAAGGTGAGCAACAGACTACAATACATCTTGAAGATATGATGGGCTACAGATACACTGGTGTATATTACCATGAACATTGATTAAAAATTAATTCTTTGGGTTTCAAACATCTATTTACACAATATGTATTCATTAAAATTAAAAATACTACACCCAGGACAGGGTGTATCCATCGCTGGGCACACTCACTCACACAGACACACACAAAAACACACTATATGGGGCAATTTAGAGAATATGAAAATCCACCCAGATTGGGATTCGAACCCAATTTAGTGCAAAAAGTCTTCTAGTGTAATTACAAGCATTTATCTAACGATCCATCATCCATTATCTTTCGCTTTATCCTCTATTAGGGTCGTGGGGGGGGTTCCCTATGCCCATCCAGAGGAGAAGGTTTCGGGGACTGGGCAGATACACCAGGACAGGACACCAATCTATCGCTGGACACACACTCACTCACACAGACACACTCTATATGGGGCAATTTGGAGAATTCAATCGACCTTGATCCATGTTTTTGGACTGTGGGAGGAAACCGGAGAACCCGGAGGAAACTCACGCGGACACGGGGAGAACATGGAAACTCCACTCAGATTGTGATTCGAACCGAGAATCCCTAGTGCTGAGAGGAGAACATGCTAAACCACTAAGCCACCATGCCGCCCCCATTATCCATTCACCCATTATCTTCCACTTTATCCTCTACTAGGGTCGTGGGGGGGGGGGGGGGATTCCCCATGCCCATCCAGGGGAGAACGTTTCGGGCGCTGGGCACCAATTTATCACTGGGTACACACTCACTCACACACACACACTCTATATGGGGCAATTTGGAGAACTCAGTCGACCTTGATCCATGTTTTTGGACTGTGGGAGGAAACCGGAGAACCCAGAGGAAACCCACACGGACACGGGGAGAACATGGAAACTCCACCCAGATTGGGATTCGAACCAGGAATCCCCAGCGCTGAGAGGAGAACATGCTAACCACTAAGCCGCCCCATTATACAAACTACTAAATTAAAACACAATGAGTTTTTTTCTGAGTCATTTCCCTTATTTTGTTGGATTTAACACAAATTATTGCAAAGCTGCCTTAAAACCTTATTATAGCAAATCCCTAATGAAGCTCTTTAAACTGCGGCTGAATATTTACTGAAGCAGTCTGGGTATGTGTGTTCTCACCCCGGTTCTGCCTGATCATCACCATAGTGAACCAGGTGTCTGCAAACGCTGCGGTTAATTATAGAGCCGGGAATTACGCAATACTTCGTTAATAGTCATTAAGCAGACTGCAAACAGTAGCGTTGACTGCATTTCACATCTGACGTGTCACAGGCTCACGTCTGCCCCGCTGAAACATTCGGTGGACATAACAGGTGGACATCATAGGTGGACATAACAGGTGGACATAACAGAAAAACCAATCATTATAAATAGGACTTCATGTTAGAATTGAAGTTTATGAAGCTAAATAAATATGTTCTTCATGTTTGTTCCTCTTGCCTTCGAAAGTCTCTTCTTGCTTGCCATAGCAACAAGGTCTAGTCATCATGGAAACCATGGAGATGCCTTTAAAATGTGTGTGCTGCCTTTGTCAGCACACCTTCACTAGATTTTAAAGCTACACCTGAATCATGGGTTACGATTCGATCAGATTCCATTGTGATTTAATATAATAATAAATGGGATACAATGTAAAATAATAAAGGGTGTATTCCAAATGTTATAATTAAGAATCTTCTAGAAGCTCTGATGGGTGTAATATGTAAGTGTCCATTATCTGTGGCTATATCCTCTATTAGGGTCGCCGGGGGTTCTCCATGGCCATCCGGGGGAGAACGTTTCGTGTGCTGGGCAGATAGACCCAGGACAGGACGCCAATCGATCGCTGAACACACACTCACTCACACAGATACATTCTATATGGGGCAATTTGGAGAATTCAATCAACCTTAATCCATGTTTTTGGACTGTGGGGGGAAACCGGAGAACCCGGAGGAAACCCATGCGGACACGGGGAGAACATGGAAACTCCTCCCAGATTGGGATTTGAACCGGGAATCCCTAGCGCTGAGAGGAGAACATGCTAAACACTAAGCCACCGTGCCGCCCCATGAACAAATATCTACTATAATATATTAATTGGTCTCATTTCATTATCTTCTGCTTAATCCTATACTATGGTCGAGTGGGGGGGTTCCAGAGGTTTGATTGTTTTGGGCACTGGGCAGATACACCCAGAACAAAGACACACACCACATAGGGGCAATTTGAAGCAGCCAATTCAGCTTAAGTCTACATATTTGGGATTATTATTATTAATTAATTAATTTGGGATTATTATTAATAATTAAGAATCTTCTAGAAGCTCTGATGGGTGTAATATGTAAGCGTCTGGATCCATCCATTATCTGTGGCTATATCCTCTATTAGGGTCGCGGGGGGTTCTCCATGGCCATCCGGGGGAGAACATTTCGGGCGCTGGGCAGATACACCCAGGACAGGACGCCAATCTATCATTAGACATACACTCACTCAAACAGACACACTCTATATGGGGCAATTTGGAGAATTCAATCAACCTCAATCCATGTTTTTGGACTGTGGGAGGAAACTAGAGAACCCCGAGAAAACCCATGAGGACACATAGAGGTGTTAGAAACTCCTTCCAGAACAGAATTTGAATGTGAAGAGACGGATGTGCTAACCCCTACACCGCTGTGCACTACACCGCTGTGGCGCCGCACGTGTTTTTAAAGGGATTGCTGAGATTATGTAATCACATGCATCGAGCTAGACAAAACACACGCGATCAGATGGACATACACGCGCATCATATCTCATCTCTATGGCTAGACTTTTACCGAAGGCCAAAGCGAGGGAGGAAGCAACTGCTAATACACCTGAAACGGCTATTTAATTACCGCAGCCGGTGTTATGGAGATCAGCATGAGCGCAGGCCTGGCTCACTGAGGGATTAGTTTATTGAAACCGAGATAAAGACAGACATTTTGGTAAAATGGAGGGGAGTCAGTTCAGACAGAGCTGAATAACTCATTCAGCTTATTTTGCTTTCAAGTATTTATTTCAACAGCATAATTATAAATACCATCCATCCTTCCATTATCTTCCGCTTTATTCTCTATTAGGGTCGCGGGGGGGTTCCCCATGCCCATCCAGGGGACAACGTTTCGGGCGCTGGGCAGATACAACCAGGACAGGGCGCCAATCCATCACTGGGCACACACTCACTCACACACACACACTGTATATGGGGCAATTTGGAGAATTCAATTGACTTGATCCATGTTTTTGGACTGTGGGAGGAAACCGGAGAACCCGGAGGAAACCCACGCGGACACGCGGAGAACATGGAAACTCCAGCCAGAAGGATTCCAACCAGGAATCCCTAGAGCTGAGAGGAGAACATGCTAACCACTAAGCCACCATGCCGCCCCTCTAATAATATTGTACTGTACTATATGATAATAATATTATATATACAGTATATACGTATATATAGAGTATACTGTATGTATGTATATATATATATATATATATATATATATATATATATATATATATATATATATATATATATATATATATATCCATCCATCCATTCATTATCTCCTGCTTTATCTAGTAATCTAGTAGGCTTGCGGGGGGGTTCCCCATGCCCATCCAGAGCATTTCAGGCGCTGGGCAGATAGACCCAGCCAGGACGCCAATCCATCACTGGGCACACACTCACTCACTCAAACACACTCCATATGGGGCAATTTGGAGAATTCAATAGACTTGATCCATGTGTTTGGACTGTGGGAGGAAACCGGAGAACCCGGAGGAAACCCACGCGGACACGAGGAGAACATGGAAACTCCACCCAGTTGGGGATTCGAACCGGGAATCCCTAGCGCTGAGAGGAGAACATGCCAACCACTAAGCCACCGTGCCACCCTATATATATATATATATATATATGTGTGTGTGTGTGTGTGTGTGTGTATATATATATTATAGCTCCTGTAGGTGTTGTATGTAATGTATGTCTTCAGTTACTGTATTTCAGAGCTGCTGGATCTGGATCTGCTGTAGTTGTGCAAAGAACACAAGCCATTTCATGTTTTATAAATGAAGCAGCCTATAAAAAGCAACATGGCTTGCAAATATTCAGAGCCTAAGCCGAATTTAACATCCCGTGGCAAATCAAAACGACACACTGATACACTCGGGAAAGATTATGAACGTCTGGCTTGTTAGCATTAAAGCTTTAATAACTTGACCACAGTGGATGCAAATGTCACAGTGTATTAGAGGTCAGTGAGCTCACACGACTGTCTAGTCTATGGTTGCGTATCCAAAAACTGTGATGACGTAAGTATATCTTGTATATATAACCATATACAAGTATATAAATTGTATATACATATATAAATGTATATACAAGTAGATCTTAATTTAGGTAATTGGGATCAAATAATTGGGGTTCCACACAGCCTCCCTGCAGCAATGAGGGTTAAGGGTCTTGGTCAAGGAACCATGTTGGTGGATCTGGGATTTGAACCCTCAACCGTCAGCCCAACACACGAACTACTGAGCTACCCCACCCTACTGAACTTATTAATTAATATATTAAATAATAGGCGGCATGGTGGCATAGTGGTTAGCATGTTCTCCTCTCAGCACTAGGGATTCCCGGTTTAAATCCCCATCTGGGTGGAGTTTCCATGTTCTCCCCGTGTTCGCGTGGGTTTCCTCCGGGTTCTCCGGTTTCCTCCCACAGTCCAAAAACATGGATCAAGTTAATTGAGTTCTCCAAATTGCCCCATATAGAGTGTGTTTGAGTGAGTGAGTGTGTGCCCAGCGATGGATTGGCGCCCTGTCCTGGGTGTATCTGCCCAGCGCCCGAGACGTTCTCCCCCGGATGGGTATGGGGAACCCCCCCGCGACACTAATAGAGGATAAAGCGGGTGATAATGAATGAATGAATGAATATTAATTAATAAGAAAGCAAAGTTTTGAGAGCAATAGGAGAACCACACACATATTATATAGTGTTCCTAATACAGAGCTCAGTGAGGGTAAACAAGGATCTGTAAAATACCTGGTTCTTGTATCTTTGCAAATAAAGCTGGACCTTCACCAGAAATAAATAACAAAACATTAGCTGGAATGTCGAAATCAATAGAAACAAACGTATTAAAAGATGTTAATTATATTAAATCATTTATCGTCAACAGCAGCTCCTGTGAGGAAACGTGGTAGATGCTGACATCTCGTGGTCATTCAAAGCTGCTGCGTTTCCTCCAGACAGAATTTCATGTTTCCGTCCCACGTTTTTATATAACAATATTAAAAACTGTCCAGCGATGGATTGGCGTCCTGTCCTGGGTGTATCTGCCCAGCGCCCGAGACGGAAACCCCCCCCCCCCACGACCCTAATAGAGGGTAAAGCGGAAGATAATGAATGAATGAATATATTAAAACACAAATCTATGATCCGATACACTGCTGCAACACTTATTATTATTATTATTATTATTATTATTATTATTATTATTATTATTATTATTGTTATTATTAAGGCTGGCAGCACGGTGGCTTAGTGGTTAGCACGTTCGCTTCTCAGCACTAGCGATTCCCGGTTCGAATCCCCATCTGGGTGGAGTTTCCATGTTCTCCCCGTGTCTGCGTGGGTTTCCTCCGGGTTCTCCGGTTTCCTCCCACAGTCCAAAAACATGGATCAAGTCAATTGAATTCTCAAAATTGCCCCATATAGAGTGTGTCTGTGTGAGTGAGTGTGTGTGCCCAGCGATGGATTGGCGCCCTGTCCTGGGTCTTTCTGCCCAGCGTCCGAGACGTTCTGGATGGGCATGGGGAACCCCGCGACCCTAATAGAGGATAAAGCGGGAGATAATGAATGAATGAATTATTAAGGCCACGGTGGCTTAGTGATTAGTACGTTCTCCACTCAGTGGTGAGGAGCCAGGTCCGAATCCCAATTCCTTGTTCCATGGGTTTCCACCGGGTTCTCCAGTTTCCTCCCACAGTCCAAAAAATATGGATCAATTAAGTTGTACATTTTAGATGCCATAATCCGTTGTGGTATTACTATATATATATATATATATATATATATATATATATATATATATATATATCATTATATATATATATATATTTATTTCATTCATTCATTATCTCCCGCTTTATCCTCTATTAGGGTCGCGGGGGGGGGGGTTTCCCCATGCCCATCCAGGGGAGAACGTCTCGGGCGCTGGGCAGATACACCCGGGACAGGGTGCCAATCCATCGCTGGGCACACACTCACTCACACAGACACACTCTATATGGGGCAATTTTTGAGAATTCAATTGACTTGATCCATGTTTTTGGACTGTGGGAGGAAACCGGAGAACCCGGAGGAAACCCACGCAGACACGGGGAGAACATGGAAACTCCACCCAGATGGGGATTCGAACCGGGAATCCCTAGCGCTGAGAGGCAAACGTGCTAACCACTAATCCACCGTGCCTCCTATATATATATATATATTCATTCATTCATTATCTCATTATCTATTAGGGTCGCGGTGGGGTTCCCCATGCCTATCCAGGGGAGAACGTCTCGGGCGCTGGCCAATCCATCGCTGTATATATATATATATTCCTAATGCCCATCCAGGGGAGAATGTTTTGGGTGCTGGGCAGATAAAGCCAGGACAGGGTGCTAAATATTTGCTTGGCACATATTCGTCTTCAAAGACACACTCACTGTTTAGGTGCACTTTAGATGAGGCAATTTAGTAAAAAAATCGGGGTGGCCGATTCACCTTGAATCCATGTTTTTGGACTGTGGGAGGGAACCGGAATACCTGGAGAAAACCCACATAGATATGGGAAGGATTTGGATTCTAACGTGAATCAGCGCTTAAGTCAAATCATTTTACTTTTACTTATTTATATAAATAGGTGTAATTTAGATGGGGCAATTTAGGGGTGGCCGATTCACCTTGGATCCATGTTTTTGGAATGTGGGAGGTAAGTGGAAAACCTGGAGAAAACCCACACAGACATGGGGAGGACTTGGACTCTAACCTGAATCAGCGCTGAAGTTAAATCATTTTACATTTAATTATTTTTTAAAAGGACGTGTATGTAATCATGTAAAATGCAGTTTATAAAATATTTTTACAAGGATGAAGAAAAGATTTTACTTAGTAGTTTGAAACCTCACGCCTATGATGTTCGCGATAAAAATTCTTTGTAATGCATCAAAAAAAAAAAAAAAAAAAAAAAAAAAAAAAAAAAAAAAAAAAAACCCAACAGGTCTAAAGCAATTCCGTTATGACCTGAAGGACACTCCTGACAGTTTTTTTCTTTTATATATCACAGACTTGAACTGAATAAGAGTAAGAAAAGGAAGAAAATATGAACAATCACTCTTCCTAGACTTCTTTCTGAATGCATCGAGGGCCTTTTGTTTGATTCCCTTCCTCTCCCTGCTATTTTTAGGAGACAAAAAAGTGCCTTCCAGGAAATCTCACATGAATATGGATGGCATGCTCAGCTTCTGCATGTGGTTTTAAATACGAAGGCAGCAGTATAAACCACAGACACGCTGGAAGATAATGCCGTTGCTTCTTCAAACCATTATCAACAAGCAGCTTTTCATTACGCCAATTAGGAGATTAAGCAGTGTGAAGAAGCTGCAAACTGACTGGAGGTACAATAGTGCACATTTCGAGGTGTTTAACACTAAAAAAACACTGATAGAACCCTCAGTGTAAATATTTTCAGTATTCATTCATTCATTATCTTCCGCTTTATCCTCTATTAGGGTCGTGGGGGGGTTCCCCATGCCCATCCAGGGGAGAATGTTTCGGGCGCTGGGCAGATAGACCCAGGACAGGACACCAATCTATCGCTGGGCACACACTCACACAGACACACTCTATAAGGGGCAATTTTGAGAATTCCATTGACTTGATCCATGTTTTTGGACTGTGGGAGGAAACCGGAGAACCCGGAGGAAACCCACACGGACACGGGGAGAACATGGAAACTCCACCCAGATTGGGATTCGAACCGGGAATCCCTAGTGCTGAGAGGAGTAACCACTAACCACTAACCACCGTGCCACCCTTATTTTTATTTTTATTTATTTTATTCTAATTTAAAAGTCAACTATTTATACAAATATTTGGTGCAGTGCCTACTTTACATGCTAATAAAAAGACAGAGTTGTTCTTATAACTCATCTGATATCATTATCATGTTCTAGGGTCCTGGATGGGGGTGGGGATGGGAATTTGGGGGGTTCCCCATGTCCATCCAGAGGAGAATGTTTCGGGCGCTGGGCAGATACACCCGGACAGGACGCCAATTCATCACGTGGCACACATTCACACTATATAGGGGCAATTTAGAGCAGCCAATTCACCATGAATCCATGTTTTTGGTCTGTAGGTGTTAATCAGAGAACCCAGAGAAACCCACATTGACATGGGGAGAACATGGAAACTCCAGACATATTGGGATTTGAACCTGGATTCAACTGGACACACACACACACACACACACTATGTAGGGGCAATTTACATAAGGGCAATTGGATAGAGCAGGCGATTCACCTACGCCAGATACACCCAGGACAGGACGCCAATCTATCACTGAGGATGCACTCACTCACACACACTCTATATGGGGCAATTTGGAGAATTCAGTGGAGCTTGATCCATGTTTTTGGACTGTGGGAGGAAACCAGAGAACCCGGAGGAAACCCACATGGACACGGGGAGAACATGGAAACTCCACCCAGATTGGGATTCAAACCGGGAATCCCTAGCGCTGAGAGGAGAACATGCTAACCACTAAGCCACCGTTCCGCCCTGAACCGAAACCAAATTAATTTTTTTTAAAATTTCTAATCGGTCCCTAACATGAGACACACACACACACACACACACACACACACACACACACACACACACACACACACATACACACACAAACAAGTTTGATCAAATCTGTCCTCTGTACTTTGGAAGTATATGGGTGTTTATCCACATTTGGAGTTTTGGACTAGTTTGGGGGGAACATACATCTTGGAGGACAAGTTTATTTTTGCGAGAGCCAATTTTTCAAGTCTCCTTAAGCGTCAGATGCTCTCCTTGAGAAAGAGGCCGCTTTCTCATTTACCTAAATTTCCCCAGCAAACTGATGGTGGGACAAACACAAGGTGGCGCTGTTGTTCTCTACTTTTATTCATTAACTGCATGTGGATGTTTTTGTGGTTTAAGTTGTTATCAGTGTGAGTAATGGGTCTGTGTGAGGGAGTAAGACAGGATGTAAAGACCTGTATGGTACAGCTACATATATGTGTGTGTGTGTGTGTGTGTGTGTGTATATATATATATATATATATATATATATATAACTGTACACACACATATATATATGTGTGTCTGTGTGTGTATATATATATATGTATGTATGTATGTATATGTGTATATATATATATATATATATATATATATATATATATATATATATATATATATATATATATATATATATACACACACATATACATACATATATAATATATATATATATATATATATATATATATATATATATATATATATATATATATATATATATATATACATATATATATACACACACATACATACACATATATATATATATATATATACACATAAATATATATGTATATATATATACATATAGAAAGTATATATATATATACATACCCTGGCCCAGTGATAGATTGGCGCCCTGTACTGGATGTATCTGCCCAACGCCCGAAACATTCTCCCCTGGATGGATGGATATATACCCTGTATATATATAAACATACACATAAATATATAAATATATATATATATTATATATATATATATATATAATAGATATATGTATATATATATATATATATATATATATATATAGTATATATATTATAAACATATACAAAGTGTTTGAGTGTGTATATATATCTATATGCCTCCCCTATATATATATACAGTATATATATTTAAACATATATACTGTATTTCTCTACATGCCTTTATTTAAGTTGCCCTATTTATTTAACTTATGCTAATACATTTTTTAACAATTATTAACTGGATGGTATATATCTTCAGTCCTGTGATCTTTTAGAGTTTGTTATTACAGTATATCAGATGATCTGAATGTTACTTTGTAATGTCTGCATATTTTCTGTTGCTGAAGTCAAGTAAAAGCAAAAACACTAAATTGCCCTTTCTAATTTGCCCCCATATATGTGTGTGTGTGCCTCTCTGTGTGAGAGAGTGTGTGCCCAGTGTTGGATTGATGCCCCATTCTGTGTGTGTTTTCCCAGCGTTCGAAACGTTCTCCCCTGTATGGGCATGGGGAACCCCCCCAGTGAAGGATTGAGCGGAAGATAATGAGATGAGATGAGATTGAATTGGATGTCCAGCAACCTAATAACAAAAAATTGTTCATTGAATCACATTACATTTAGCAGACATAGAGCAGTCCACATACTATTAAGCATACTGTTTTGCAAATTACCAAAGTAATATATCCATCCATCCATTATCTTCTGCTTTATATTCTATTAGGGTCGTGGGGGGGGTTCCCCATGCCCATCCAGGGGAGAACGTTTCGGGTGCTGGGCAGATACACCCAGGACAGGGCACCAAGGTATCACTGGACACACACATACACACTCTATATGGGGCAATTTGGAGAATTCATTGGAGATTGGGATTCGAACCGGAATCCCTAGTGCTGAGAGGAGAACATGCTAACCATTAAGCCACCGTGCCGCCCCAAAGTCATTTTGAAATATAAAAGTGTTCAAAAACAATAGTTGTGTTGGAAACAGTTGGAGTTTGTAGCTGGAGCAGCAGTTGTTCAGAGGTGAAAGTCTCTGGGTGTACAGGTGAGGGGACTCGCCGTAACGCCGTGCAGGTGGCTCTGGATGAAGAATGGGAAGAACAACATGGTTCATCAGTACGACGGTGAATCTCCTTTTATTTTACAATGGATAAAAATAAAAGTCCCGAATTGCCCCTCCTTATATTATTGTTCTCATTGAGCTGAACTGTACTAAATTCTTGACGACCCACTTTAAACTCACCGATTTACACTTAATAACAATAATCTCCTTATTAAAGTTAATCCTTCACCTCTCTATTATCTCATCTGTTATCTTACAACTCAATTCCCACCATCAATACTCCACAAAACAGTGTTAAACATCCATCCATCCATTAGCTTCCGCTTTATCCTCTATTAGGGTCGTGGGGGGGGGGGTTCCCCATGCCCATCCAGGGGAGAACGTCTCGGGCGCTGGGCAGATACACCCAGGACAGGATGCCAATCCATCGCTGGGCACACACTCACTCACACAAACACTCTATATGGGGCAATTTGGAGAATTCAATTGACTTGATCCATGTTTTTGGACTGTGGGAGGAAACCGGAGAACCCAGAGGAAACCCACGCAGACACGGGGAGAACATGGAAACTCCACCCAGATGGGGATTCGAACCTGAATCCCTAGAACTGAGAGGAGAACATGCTAACGTAAACCACCGTGCCGCCCCATGTTAAACATGTGCTTTCTAACTAAACCTGAAACCTGAGCCCAACAACATTACTTTTGGAAATGGAGGAAATTCATTCATTCATTCATTCAATATCTTCCCCTTTTATCCTATATTAGGGTCGCGGGGGGGGGGGGGGGTTCCCCATGCCCATCCAGGGGAGAGTGTCTTGGGCGCTGGGCAGATACACCCAGGACAGGACACCAATCTATCACTGGACACACACTCACTCACACAGACACACTCTATATGGGGCAATTTGGCAATATGAGGAAACTCCACCCAGATTGGGATTCGAACCTGAATCCCTAGAACTGAGAGGAGAACATGCTAACCACTAAGCCCCCGTGCCGCCCCATGTTAAACATGTGCTTTTTTTTTTTTTTTTAACTAAACCTGAAACCTGAGCCCAACAACATTACTTTTGGGAAATGGAGGAAATCTACAAGCAAAATTGGAATTATAGCAATTGACCCATCTTTTATTTCTGTCCACACTGCTGGAAAAGCTGTAAATAACTCTGAAGTAGATTTCAGTGAACAATTCTTCTGGCACTTCTTCAGTCTACTTTCTTTCCCCTTCGCAGCACAGAGACAGATGTTGTAAGAATTACTAATGATCCCCTGGTGCTTCTCTCCGCTAACTCTAGTGCCCTGTATTTTTAAAATGCTGCTAGACCTTAGTGCAGACTATAGATTCAATTAATCATGGCAATCTGTCTTCTGGTTTGGTTAAATGCCAGAGACCGCTTCTACAGTGTGATGCTTACAGAGTGACACTTACTTTGGGAATACGAGTTCATTTGCAGTATTTAACTCCTAATTGCACATTGTCTTTTGATAATCGTATTAATTCCTATGGTATTTATTATTATTATTATTATTATTATTATTATTATTATTATTATTATTATTATTATTATTATTATTATTCATTTATTTATTCATTCATTATCTCCCGCTTTATCCTCTACCAGGGTCGTGTGGGGGCGGGGGGGTTCCCCATGCCCATCCAGGGGAGAACGTTTCGGGCGCTGGGAAGATACACCCAGAACAGGACACCAATCTATCGCTGGGCACACACTCAATCACACAGACACGCACACATACACACTCTATTTGGGGCAATTTGGAGAACTCAATTGACTTGATCCATGTTTTTGGACTGTGGGAGGAAATCGGAGAACCCAAAGGAAACCCACGCGGACACGGGGAGAACATGGAAACTTCGTACCGGGAATCCCTAGTGCTGAGAGGAGAACGTTCTAACCACTAAGCCACCGTGCCACTATTATTATTATTATTATTATTATTATTATTATTATTATTATTTTTGGGCAGCACGGTGGCTTAGACTCAGTGCTAGGGATTCCCGGTTCGAATCCCAATCTGGGTGGAGTTTCCATGTTCTCCCCGTGTCCACGTGGGTTTCCTCCGGGTTCTCCGGTTTCCTCCCACAGTCCAAAAACAATGACTCAAGGTCAATTGAATGCTCCAAATTGCCCCATATAGAGTGTGTCTGTGTGAGTGAGTGTGTGCCCAGCGATGGATTGGCGCCCTGTCCTGGGTGTATCTGCCCAGCTCCCAGAATGGGCATGGGGAACCCCACCATGATCCTAGTAGAGGACAAAGTGGAAGATAATGGATGGATGGATTATTATTGATTCTCCTCTCCTCTCAGCACTGGGGATTCAGGTTCGAATTCTAATCTGGGTGGAGTTTCCATGTTCTCCCCGTGTCCACGTGGGTTTCCTCCGGGTTCTCCGGTTTCCTCCCACCGTCCAAAAACATGGATCAAGTCAATTGAGTTCTCCAAATTACCCCATGTAGAGTGTGTCTGTGTGAGTGAGTATGTGCCCAGCGAAAGATTGGCGTCCTGTCCTGGGTGTTTCTGCCCAGCGCCCGAAACGTTCTCCCCTGGATGGGCATGGGGAACCCCCCCACGACCCTAATAGAGGATAAATCGGAAGATAATGGATGGATGGATCTATGTTGTCATTTTAAGGAAGAAACCTTGGGAGGATCAAGACTCAGTGTGGGGTGGGGGGGGGGGGGGGCAGTGCTTTGTCCAGCGGAGGGAGATGATTAGTGGAGTGACGTGAGCTGGTTTGGGTTGAACGAACACAAGTTTTGAATCAATAGTCAGGCTATTAATATCATTATAATTAATTCCTTTTAAAATCTTTTTTTTTGTTTAGATTCTGGAGCGTAATTGATTTTCGCATTAGGAAAATATCCATTACAAAACAAAACAGCCGAAACGCTCCACCTTTAAAGTCTGTTTACCCGCCACCTACAACCTCATTCATCTGCTCGTCTCGGCGTTTCATTTTGCAAAACGACGTTGTTCCGAGTACAGCCCACACTCCGTTTCTCTGCGAAACCTCATCGTTAGTTCAGATTAGGCTCAATCCACAAAAAAAAAAAGTACAAAGACAACCATCCCGTGACCCTTAGTCCTAGGCCTCGTAGATAAAAAGGCTTGCTTCAGCATTTCTGTTCCCACCTAAGTCATGTCCTTTCTCCCCTGGCTACATTAGCTTGTCTGTGCTATGGATTACCGCGCTGCATTCTCAGCCTCCCTTCTGTGCATTTTAGCTCTTTTCATGGCGATGATGTAAAATGCATGGGCGACGCTGATCCGAAGTGACGTGTCTCTGCCATCCCAGGACAGTGTCCGAGGCTGAAGCCCAGCCTCCCATCCCCTGCACATGGCTGTTTTTGTTCGCGGGAGCTCATGCAGATAATTCGCTGGGATGGAGCGGAGGGCTGTCACAAGAACTCGGCTCAAGGGCTGTGGGAAAACTAGCAGACGCATCCTCCATCCTCCATGTTCGAATACAGGCTGCAATAAAGGACATCAAATATGGATTCGTCTGCTTGAACCGTGCAGCCTTCCTTTTTATAGCTCTACAAATGTTTAACAAGGATGCTTTTAGCTTCGAGTTTATATATAATCCTAGTTTTTGAATCGTCGACTCAGTTGAGCAGTGTTTTCGGATACAGCCCGGGTTATATGTGTGAAATATTGCATTTCTAGAGCATTGCACTAGAAAGAGTCACATAGTCGCAGGCATATCCGGCTAGATTTTGATCTGAAGAATATAGTTCTTATTTTTACATAATGGTGAGCGGTAGATGAAGCTTGTCAGTTGTTGCCATCTCCCCGAGGTGTTCATATCACATGTACAAAGATTTAACCTTTCACACATTCACGATCACAGGTTTACACTGCCGGCTTTATTTCGAACAGGATTGTACAAGTGGAGCTCGTTATTATTAGCAGATGCCTGCGAGAGAACATTAGTAACCTTTATTCATCTCTGTCAGTTACACGAATTTAATGATCAATTCAATATTTGAATCGAAACATCATTCATTTCCAGAGAATCATGTGATCACCATCATTATCTTAAATATCATTCTGATCAGTTAGGGTATGATATGAAGTTTTGGTTACTGCTAGATATTTATTAAAGAATTAACGTTTAGGTCAGAAAAAGTTTTTGGATTGCTGTTATTTTTTGCATTAGAATTATTTCTAAGATCAGAACGGGATTATACATAATCAGGGTTTTGTTTTGAAAAGTGGATCATTTTATAGTTTGAAATATGATCATGATATGATCTGGAATGACACATGATATTATATTATATATTATATAGTTATTTACCAAGCACTTTTACCCAAAACGATCTCTTATTTTTATTTATTTTTTATATATATCACGTTTTTATGGAAGAAATGTTTTTATCCATCCATCCATTATCTTCCACTTTACTTCTACTAGGGTCACAGGGGGGTTCCCCATGCCCATCCAGGGGAGAACGTTTCGGGCGCTGGGCAGATACACCCAGGACAGGACGCCAATCTATCTCTGGACACTCACTCACTCACACAGACACACTCTCATTCATTCATTCATTCATTCATTATCTCCCGCTTTATCCTCTATTAGGGTCGCGGTGGGGTTCCCAATGCCCATCCAGGGGAGAACATCTCGGGCGCTGGGCAGATAGACCCAGGACAGGGCGCCAATCCATCGCTGGGCACACACTTACTCACACAGACACACTCTATATGGGGCAATTTGGAGAACTCAATTGACTTGATCCATGTTTTTGGACTGTGGGAGGAAACCGGAGAACCCGGAGGAAACCCACGCAGACACGGGGAGAACATGGAAACTCCACCCAGATGGGGATTCGAACCGGGAATCCCTAGCGCTGAGAGGCGAACGTGCTAACCACTAAGCCATCATGCCTCCCAGACACACTTTATATGGGGCAATTTGTAGAATTGAATTGACCTTGAGCCATGTTTTTTGGACTGTGGGAGGAAACCGGAGAACCGGAGGAAACCCTACGCAGACACGGGGAGAACATGGAAACTCCACCCAGATGGGGATTCGAACCGGGAATCCCTAGCGCTGAGAGGAGAACATGCAAAACCACTAAGCCACCGTGCCGCCCGTGATCACCATCATTATATTAAATATCATTCTGATCAGTTGGGGTATGATATGGATTAAGGTCAGTTTTTTGGTTAATGCGATGGTTCAGATTAATTAAGACAATTAAAGTTAATTAGAATTATTTCTGAGCTCAGGATGGAATTATGCATAATCATGGTTTTGTTTTGAAATGTGGATCATTCTACATTTGTGAAATATGATCTGGAATGATACACGATAATATAAATTATATAGTTATTTAGGGGCGGCACGGTGGTCTGGTGGTTAGCATGTTCTCCTCTCAGCACTAGCTCTGGTTTCCATGTTCTCCCCGTGTCCGTGTGGGTCTCCTCCGGGTTCTCCGGTTTCCTCCCACAGTCCAAAAACGTGGATCAAGTCAATTGAATTCTCCAAATTGCCCCATATAGAGTGTGTCTGTGTGAGTGAGTGTGTGTCCAGTGATAGATTGGCGTCCTGTCCTGGGTCTATCTGCCCAGCGCCCGAAACGTTCTCCCCTGGATGGGCATGGGGAACCCCCCCCCCTCCCCCCACCGATCCTAGTAGAAGATAAAGTGGAATATAATGGATGGATATTTATATCATGTGTTTGTGGAAAAAATGTGTTTTTAGAAGATGTTGGCATGTGGTGTGGTTATGGTTAGGTTATGGTTCGATTATAGTTGAGGTTGGCATGTGGTGTGGTTATGGTTAGGTTATGGTTAGATTATAGTTGAGGTTGGCATGTGGTGTGGTTATGGTTAGGTTATGGTTAGATTGAAGTTGAGGTTGGCATGTGGTGTGGTTATGGTTAGGTTATGGTTAGATTATAGTTAGATTGAAGTTGAGGTTGGCATGTGGTGTGGTTATGGTTTGGTTATGGTTAGATTGAAGTTGAGGTTGGCATGTGTTATGATTGGTTAGAGTTGAGGTTGGCATGTGGTGTGGTTATGGTTAGTTATGGTTTTATAGGTTGGCATGTGGTGTGGTTATGGTTAGATGGTTCGATTAGTTGAGGTTGGCATGTGGTGTGGTTATGGTTAGGTTATGGTTCGATTGATCGTTGAGGTTGGCATGTGGTGTGTGGTTATGGTTAGGTTATGGTTAGATTGAAGTTGAGGTTGGCATGTGGTGTGGTTATGGTTAGGTTATGGTTCGATTATAGTTGAGGTTGGCATGTGGTGTGGTTATGGTTAGGTTATGGTTCGATTATAGTTGAGGTTGGCATGTGGTGTGCTTATGGGTAGGTTATGGTTAGATTGAAGTTGAGGTTGGCATGTGGTGTGGTTATGGTTAGGTTATGGTTAGATTATAGTTGAGGTTGGCATGTGGTGTGGTTATGGTTAGGTTATGGTTAGATTGAAGTTGAGGTTGGCATGTGGTGTGGTTATGGTTTGGTTATGGTTAGATTGAAGTTGAGGTTGGCATGTGGTGTGGTTATGGTTAGGTTATGGTTAGATTGAAGTTGAGGTTGGCATGTGGTGTGGTTATGGTTAGGTTATGGTTCGATTATAGTTGAGGTTGGCATGTGGTGTGGTTATGGTTAGGTTATGGTTCGATTATAGTTGAGGTTGGCATGTGGTGTGCTTATGGGTAGGTTATGGTTAGATTGAAGTTGAGGTTGGCATGTGGTGTGGTTATGGTTAGGTTATGGTTAGATTGAAGTTGAGGTTGGCATGTGGTGTGGTTATGGTTAGGTTATGGTTAGATTGAAGTTGAGGTTGGCATGTGGTGTGGTTATGGTTAGGTTATGGTTCGATTATCGTTGAGGTTGGCATGTGGTGTGGTTATGGTTAGGTTATGGTTAGATTGAAGTTGAGGTTGGCATGTGGTGTGGTTATGGTTAGGTTATGGTTCGATTATAGTTGAGGTTGGCATGTGGTGTGGTTATGGTTAGGTTATGGTTAGATTGAAGTTGAGGTTGGCATGTGGTGTGGTTATGGTTAGGTTATGGTTAGATTGAAGTTGAGGTTGGCATGTGGTGTGGTTATGGTTAGGTTATGGTTAGATTATAGTTGAGGTTGGCATGTGGTGTGGTTATGGTTAGGTTATGGTTAGATTGAAGTTGAGGTTGGCATGTGGTGTGGTTATAGTTAGGTTATGGTTCGATTATAGTTGAGGTTGGCATGTGGTGTGGTTATGGTTAGGTTATGGTTAGATTTAAGTTGAGGTTGGCATGTGGTGTGGTTATGGTTAGGTTATGGTTAGATTATAGTTGAGGTTGGCATGTGGTGTGGTTATGGTTAGGTTATGGTTCGATTATAGTTGAGGTTGGCATGTGGTGTGGTTATGGTTAGGTTATGGTTAGATTGAAGTTGAGGTTGGCATGTGGTGTGGTTATGGTTAGGTTATGGTTCGATTATAGTTGAGGTTGGCATGTGGTGTGGTTATGGTTAGGTTATGATTAGATTATAGTTGAGGTTTGAACATGTTAAACTGTGCTGGGGTTCATTTTATGGCTGGTATGTGATTAGAGTTAAAGTTTGGATTAGGTTGTGGTAAAAATTATAGAGTACTAACTAGAGGACTCAGGGTTAAAACTAATCTATCCAAAGTTTGTGGATTTTAAAATGAACTTTCCGTTACATGTGGTTTAGTTTAGTTTAGTTTCCATCATCCAGGCTTCTCTAACTTCCCCGTCTTATTCGTAGACTCCGAGCTTCTGTAGATATCTGTTCTCCAAGAAACACAGGAACCATGGTGAACCTGCTATCTTCCATCATCCGGACCTCTTGCAACATCTCAGTGATTTTTAACAAGCCGAAAAAGCCGCACACATTTCCCAGAGGAGCAGCAGGTGGAGCAGCCGGATTCTGAGGCTTGCTCAGAGTTCTGTGACAGGTTTGTTCCCATGCTAGTTGGACCATATGCAGGCACTGGTGTTTTACTATTTCCAAAAATTTGCAAAACATACTCCGGATGGCCTGCGTAGCACCCGGGCAAGCGAGGGTCCGCGACCCGGGCAGACCATGTGCAGGATCATTACAGCGAGCGGGAAAAAAGATAGGACAAAGGAGTTGAGTGGAAAGTAAAGCCCTTTCCCGAAAATAGGCCTTCATGGACCAATGAAAAGGACAAAGTGACATTGTGGCTCGGGCTAACATCTGTGTCTAACCTCGGTTACAAGCGTCCCCTTTCCGAGGTTTGAGCCAGACTCCACCATCATCCTCTGAGGAACAGCCATTTTGGACCACTCTCCCGGCACAGATGTTGCATATTAAAAAGTGGGGCTGTTTGAAAAAGGAGGAGTGGACGGGAACGGGAGCGTTGTTCTCAGTAGGTTTCACCTGTGCCGTCATCCGAGAAGCCAATCCATGAGAGGAAGCTGACTAACCAACCAAAGGCAAAGTGACAACAATGATAAAGTCATCTCATTTCCTGTCTGACCCTGAGCAGGTGAAGATGCGGACAAATGACTTTACTCAGGAGAGGCTCTTGTTTACCTCAAGTTTGGGTTTCTTCCTTCCATTTCTCTCTCTGGTGACGGCATTTTTGTCTTAAAAGAACTTCACATGGCCAGAAGTATGTGGACGACTCAGAATTAAACACAGCTCTTCCTTCCCAGTTTTAGTTCTAGATAAATTTCCCAGGAGGAGCATGTTCTCCTCTCAGCGCTAGGGATTCCTGGTTGGATGGAGTTTCCATGTTCTCCCCGGTTTCCTCCCACAGTCCAAAAACATGGATCGAGGTCAATTGAATTCTCCAAATTGCCCGATGTAGAGTGTGTTTGTGTGAGTGAGTGATAGATTGGCGTCCTGTCCTGGGTGTATCTGCCCAGCGCCCGAAACGTTCTCCCCTGGATGGGCATGGGGAACCCCCCATCCCCCCCCCCCCCCGTGACCCTAGTAGAGGATAAAGTGGTAGATAATGGATAGATGGATGGAAATTCTCCAGGACATTTAACTATTTAACATGGGCGGCACCACCACGGTGTTTAGCATGTTTGCCTCTCTGCGCTGGGGTTTCCATGTTCTCCCTGTGTCCACGTGGGTTTCCTCTCACTTCTCCAGTTTCCACCCACAGTCCAAAAAACATGGATAAAACTGAATGCTCGAAATTGCCCCATATAGTATGTGTTTCTGAGTGAGAGTTTCCCCAGTGATAGTTTAATGCCCTGTCCTGGGTGTATCTGCCCAGCACCTGAAAATTCTCCCCTGTATGGGCACAGGGCATAGGGAACCCCCCCCCCCCTCATAATAATTACCTGTTATGAAAGTAATAGACAGAGTTTGATTGACACAGTGCAGCATGTGACAAAACAGTCTAGAGCAGCAGAACTAAAAGGGGCAGATACTGCAGATTACTCAGTCAAGAGGGTTCCTTGCTATAGCATCATTTCAGCGCTACGCTGGTGGCAGCGAATTATCAAAACAGACGAGTACACATAGTGCGTGCCAGCTGGCAGCTATGCGAAGTTTTACGTTGACAATCAACAGAAAACAAATGAAAATAAAATTGTGGTGTGATGGGCGGAGCCTGACAATGCAGGGACATGCTTAGGACGTCAATAACAACAGGTCGGAAGTGTCACATAGGGTGCTGTATCCTATCCCAGCACCAACAGAATGAATGGTAGAGAACTGAGCACCAGTCAGACACATACACACACATATGTTTACATCTATTTGCAAAATGGCATCCATCCAACCATCCATTATCTTCCGCTTTATCCTCTATTAGGGTGGCGGGGGGGTTCTCCATGCCCATCCAGGGGAGAACGTTTCAGGCGCTGGGCAGTTACACCCAGGAGAGGACACCAATCCATCACTGGGCACACACTCACTCACACAGACACACTCTATATGGGGCAATTTGGAGAACTCAATTGACTTGAGGTGGTTTAGTGGTTAGCACGTTCTCCTCTTAGCACTAGGGATTCCCGGTTCGTATCCCCATCTGGGTGGAGTTTCCATGTTTTCCCCGTGTCCGCGTGGGTTTCCTCCGGGTTCTCCGGTTTCCTCCCACAGTCCAAAAACATGGATCAAGTTAATTGAGTTCTCTAAATTGCCCCATGTGGAGTGTGTTTGGGTGTGTGAGTGTGTGCCCAGCAATGGATTGGCGCCCTGTCCTGGGTGTGTCTGCCCGGCGCCCGAGACGTTCTCCCCTGGATGGGCATGGGGAACCCCACCGCGACCCTAATAGAGGATAAAAGCGGGAGATAATGAATGGATAATGAATTGACTTGATCCATGTTTTTGGGCTGTGGGAGGAAACCGGAGAACCCAGAGGAAACCCACGTGGACACGGGGAGAACATGGAAACTCCACCCAGATAGGGGTTTCAAACCGGGAATCCCTAGTGCTGAGAGGAGAACATGCCAACCACTAAGCCCCAAAATGGCATCCTGTGGAATAAAACCCACACCGACAGAGAGAACATGCCATCTCTCAGAAAGAACCCTAGTTACCATATAGGAGTGTGATCCAGCTAGCAGAGAGGGAGCTGCTGTTAAATTGGGCATGTAAGTTGTTTTGAAAGCTTGAGCTGGTCAGATCTGAGTCGTTTAAGTCACATTAGGAAGTGTGATCAATTAGAATTAAATGCTTTAATCTGATGAAACCCCTCATTAGTATCCATTTCATCCTGCTGGATGTTTATATATATAAGCAGTTCTTCAGAAGGATGTCTAAAAGCCTTAGCACCACCCTTCCCCTCCGAAAAAGCATCACTGGAACGGTGATCTGTTTTCCAAGTCCAGGGTTTACTTTGTTCTCCAGGTTCTAACCTAACCTGCGCCAAGCTTTAAGATTTAAAGTCATGTCCACAAGATGGAGATATTCACCAAACTTCAGCTTTGTTTGTGGCGCCGCTCGTCTGCACTGGATGACCTATGGAAGGTTTGAAAATCCACCTCGGTTGTGTTATATACACACAGCTCTGTCCTGGCATTCCCTGGTGCGGGAGGATATGGCAGAGTGTGTGTTAACAAACGGCCTGCACACGTCCTGTGTTGATCGGGCTTTCTCTCAGGAACGGACTGGGGAGCAGGGGTCAGGATGGGTCAGCGCTTTTGTGCCCAGGTGTACGCTGGGCCAGAGTTCAGCTGTGTGCTCACATCCAGCTCCAAGGGAGCATGAGTAAAGAGGCTGCAACCTGCAGCGCTCACTGAGGAGCCGCACTGCTACTCGACTCTCTGAATGCTCAGCAAACCAGCTTCCAATACAAATCCCACTCCAAACAATATAAATATATATATATATATATATATATATATATATATATATATATATATATATATATATATATATATATATATATATATATATATATAAATACATAGTAACTTTAGGGTGTAGCATTAGGGTGTGATCAGCAAGCTGACAATTCAACCATATATATATATATATATATATATATATATATATATATATATATATATATATATATATATATATATATATATATATACATATATATACACACAGACACATATATATTCATTCATTCATCCATTGTCTTTCGCTTTATCCTCTATTAGGGTCGCGTAGGGTTCCCCATGCCCATCCAGGGGAGAACGTCTCGGGCGCTGGGCAGATACACCCAGGACAGGACACCAATCTATCACTGGGCACACACTCACTCACACACACACTCTATATGGGGCAATTTGGAGAACTCAATTGACTTGATCCATGTTTTTGGACTGTGGGAGGAAACCGGAGAACCCGGAGGAAACCCACGCAGACACGGGATGAACATGGAAACTCCTCCCAGATGGGGATTATATATTTATATTCATTCATTCATTCATTCATTATCTTCCGCTTTATCCTCTATTAGGGATGCAGGGGGGGGGGGGGGGGTTCACCATGCCCATCCAGGGGAGAATGTTTCGTGCGCCGGGCAGATACACCCAGGACCTCCGGAGAACACCGGGAGGAACCGGGAATCTCTAGTGCTGAAAGGAGAACATGCTAACCACTAAACCACCGTGCCGCCATGTAATATTGTTGAATATTTTTTAAGGTTGATTTGGTTCTTTTTATCTCCTTCTAGAACTTCTTGAAGGGAAATCTTCTTAAAATATTCTTTAAAATCTGAAAATCTCAAGGAAGTTGTAGATCAAATGTATGCAGACATAAAAAATATAAGGTTTATAAATATCTAAAAAAAAAGTTTTCGGAAAACTTTACACACACACACACACACACCTACACACACACACACCTACACACACACACACACACACACACACACACACACAATGAAGTGATTTGCTGGTGAATTTCCTTCTCGTTCCCCTGACTTAACACCCCACCACCTCTAATTGTGGGGAACCCCAAAGGATGTGGTGTACCACAAGAAATGGCTAGAAATGGCTACACTTGCTGTATTGTGGGATGAAATTGACATCAGGTCATTTAGCGGACGCTTTTATCCAAAGTGACTTACAAGTGTCCCAAATTTGATGTAATACAGGAGCAACGAGCGTTAAGGGTCTTCTCCAGGACTCACATTGGTAGCTCCATCCATCCATCCATTATCTTCCTCTTTATCCTATATATTAGGGTCGCGGGGGGGTTCCCCATGCCCATCCAGGGGAGAACGTCTCGGGTGCTGGTCAGATACACCCAGGACAGGACGCCAATCTATCACTGGACACACACTCACTCACACAGACACACTCTATATGGGGCAATTTGGAGAACTCAATTGACTTGATCCATGTTTTTGGACTGTGGGAGGAAACCGGAGAACCCGGAGGAAACCCACACGGACACGGGGAGAACATGGAAACTCCAGCCAGATTGGGATTTGAACCGGGAATCCCTAGCGCTGAGAGGAGAACATGCTAACCACTAAGCCACATTGGTAGCTCAATACTATTATATATATATTATATATATATATATATCCGTCCATTGTCTTCCGCTTTATCTTCTATTAGGGTCACGGGGGTTCCACATGCCCATTCAGGGGAGAACGTCTCGGGCGCTGGGCAGATACACCCAGCACAGGACGCCAATCTATCGCTGGGCACACACTCACTCACACAAACACACACACTCTATAGGGGGCAATTTGGACCTTGGTCAAAGTCAATTGACCTTGATCCATGTTTTTGGACTGTGGGAGGAAACCGGAGAACCCGGAGGAAACCCACGCGGACACGGGGAGAACATGGAAACTCCACCCAGATTGGGATTCGAACGAAGAATCTCTAGGGCTGAGAGGAGAACATGCTAACCACTAAGCCACCGTGCCACCCATTTATATATATATATATCTATATATATGATTCTGTTCTGTCTCTCGGTCTCCTTTGAAAGATTCATAACCGTAGTATCAATAGAGCCATGAAGATTTATCATCCATATTCTACAAGGACACCTAACTCCTTTATTCTAACCCCAAAACTTCAACTGGGAAAACAGATAACTACTGCTCCCCCTATTCCTCCACTCTTTTTCTTTGTCTTCCATCGCAGACACCCGGGCTTGTATTATTCATTGATCAAAAACTTTCGGAAAAAAATAGCCCTGCTTCCCTTTCTGACTTCCCAGTACATTGTTTTAGTTTTATTCTAATCTGGAGTTAACACCGTGATTAAAATGTGCATCGGAATTCAGATCCTGCTTTTAAGCTTGGTGTTATTTCCAGGTTCAGTCATAAAGTGAAAGTGTCATCAGGTTTCTCTGTTAAAATCTGAATATCGACTGTAATGCAGAACTTACCATCCATCCATCCATCCATTATCTTCTGCTTTGTCCTCTACTAATGTCGTGGGGGGGTTCCCCATGCCCATCCAGGGGAGTACGTTTCGGGCGCTGGGCAGATACACCCAGGACAGGACACCAATCTATCACTGGACACACACTCAATCACTCAGAAAGACTCTATATGGGGCAATTCGGAGTTTCCAATTGACTTTGAACCATGTTTTTTTTGGACTGTGGGAGGAAACCGGAGAACCTAGAGGAAACCCACGTGGACACGGGGAGAAAATGGAAACTCCACCTAGATTGTGATTCGAACCAGGAATCCCAACGCTGAGAGGAGAACATGCTAACCACTAATCCACTATCCATCCATCCATTATCTTCTGCTTTATCCTCTACTAGTGTCGTGGTGGGGTTCCCCATGCCCATCCAGGGGAGTACGTTTCGGGCGCTGGGCAGATACACCCAGGACAGGACGCCAATCTATCACTGGACATGCACTCAATCACTCAGACAGACTCTATATGGGGCAATTCGGAGTTTCCAATTGACTTTGAACCATGTTCTTTTGGACTGTGGGAGGAAACCGGAGAACCTGGAGGAAACCAACGTGGACATGAGGAGAAAATGGAAACTCAACCCAGATTGGGATTCGAACCGGGAATCCCAACGCTGAGAGGAGAACATGCTAACCACTAATCCACCGTCCAGTCATCCATTATCTTCCGCTTTATCCTCTACTAGGGTCGAGGGGGGGTTCCCCATGCCCATCCAGGGGAGAACGTTTCGGGTGCTGGGCAGATACACCCAGGACAGGACGCCAATCTATCACTAGACATACACTCAATCACTCAGACAGACTCTATATGGGGCAATTCGGAGTTTCCAATTGACTTTGAACCATGTTTTTTTGGACTGTGGAGGAAACCAGAGAACCTGGAGGAAACCCACGTGGACACGGGGAGAAAATGAAAACTCCCCCTAGATTGTGATTCAAACCAGGAATCCCAACGCTGAGAGGAGAACATGCTAACCACTAATCCACCGTCCAGCCATCCATTATCTTCCGCTTTATCCTCTACTAGGGTCGAGGGGGGGTTCCCCATTGCCCATCCAGGTGAGAACATTTCAGGTGCTGGGCAGATACACCCAGGACAGGACGCCAATCTATGACTGGGCACACACTCTCACACAAACACTCTATATGGGGCAATTTGGAGAACTCAATTGATTTGATCCATGTTTTTGGACTGTGGGAGGAAACCGGAGAACCTGGAGGAAACCAACGTGGACATGAGGAGAACATGGAAACTCCACCCAGATTGGGATCCTAACCAGGAATCCCTAGTGCTGAGAGAACATGCTAACCACTAAGCCACCGTACATCCATCCATCCATTATCTTCCGCTTCATCCTATAGTAGGGTCAGGGGGGGGGGGGGGTCCCCATGCCCATCCAGGGGAGAACGTTTCGGGTGCTGGGCAGATACACCCAGGACAGGACGCCAATCTATCACTGGGCACACACTCTCACACAAACACTCTATATGGGGCAATTTGGAGAACTCAATTGACTTGATCCATGTTTTTGGACTGTGGGAGGAAACCGGAGAACCCGGAGGAAAACCAACGTGGACACGGGGAGAACATGGAAACTCCACCCAGATTGGGATCCTAACCAGGAATCCCTAGTGCTGAGAGAACGTGCTAACCACTAAGCCACCGTCCATCCATCCATCCATCCATTATCTTCCACTTTATCCTCTACTAGATTCGCGGGGGGGGTTCCCCATGCCCATCGAGGGGAGAACGTTTCGGGCGCTGGGCAGATACACCCAGGACAGGGCGCCAATCCATCACACACTTACACACACACACACACTATATATGGGGCAATTTGGAGAATTCAATTGACTTCATCCATGTTTTTGGACTGTGGGAGGAAACCAGAGAACCTGGAGCAAACCCACGGGGACACGGGGAGAACATGGAAACTCCACCCAGATTGGGAATCCCAACGCTGAGAGGAGAGCCTGCTAACCACTAAGCCACCGTGCCGCCGTGGACTTTTATCAGCCAAACAAATGAAATTAGTACATCACCTTAAAGTGAAATGACCTTTTAAATCACAGCTAATCGAGTTTCCCCGCAGTAAGACCAGTAAGTACCGTTCCTGTGAATAACCAGTTGCTGGTTCCATGCTGTTAGACACTTTCTACAGGAAGCCCACTGTGATCTTCCGTAGTTCTATGAGGAGAACCATATTTCCTGAGGCTGCCCTATTATGGCGCATTGCCCGAATCAGGGCCTATGAAAGGCCTCTTAATTGCATGTGGGATTTAAAGGAAGAAGCTCCGAGTGCAATATAGGCAAGGTTGCTTGAATTAGCGAATGGCTGGCTGCCTCTGACTGAAGCCTTGACAGTGCTTTGTACCCAATGATTGTTCTCCAGACAGCTGAGAGAGGTAGCACGCTTAAGCTCTGCATTGTTTGAAGGCCCGAAAGGATGTGCTGCCGCCTCATCAAAGTCCAGCAAGCCTTCCATGTGTCAGCCCGGGCCTAATCTCCTCCGCTGAGGGCGATGCCTCTGATCACTCTATTCAATCGATGGCGCTTGAATAAAGGAATAACAGATCAGACTCACAATATTTCGGAGTCGCTCTATTCTAAAACAGGATGCGGCTGATCTTTGGCTCGCAATCTGACAGAGCCGATCAATCACAAGTTCGCTCGCTCGCTCGCAAGTTCAAGTTGATATTAGCCTAAATAGGCCACATCTGTTTGCTTCACGTAGAATGGAAGCTTGATTAATTCGTTTTATTTTCGGCCGCGCGTTCTCCGCGGCCGCGTCTTAAAGTGAATGAGCGGTGTAAATGATGTACGGTGTCGACAAAGGACGGCATACGTGTGAGAGACTCAACTCAACTCAACTCAACTCAATTTTCTTTAGAAAGCGCTTTAAAAAAACAACAGCAGCTGCAACAAAGCGTCCGTAGAGTGTTAACTTATAATTATAAAAAACACAAATACATGTTCTCCTCTCAGAACTAGGGATTCCAGGTTCGAATCCCAATCTGGGGGGAGTTTCCATGTTCTCCCCGTGTCCATGTGGGTTTCCTCCCGGTTCTCCGGTTTCCTTCCACAGTCCAAAAACATGGATCCAATCAATTGAGTTCTCCAAATTGCCCCATAGAGAGTGTGTGTGCGTGAGTGAGTGTGTGTCCAGTGATAGATTGGCGTCCTGTCCTGGGTGTATCTGCTCAGCATCCCGAAATGTTCTCCTCTAGATGGGCATGGAGAAACCCCCCCCCCCCGACCCTGTCACAACCCTAGTAGAGGATTAAGCAGAACATAATGAATGAATGAATGATTTAATTAACAATGACCCTCAGTTCACCCCACATATTTATTCCACTTTAATAGATTTGATCTTGAATGATAACTTCTGGAGTGGCAAGATGGTTTAGTGTTTAGCATGTTCTCCTCACAGTGCTAGGGATTCCCGGTTCGAATCCCAATCTGGGTGGAGTTTCCATGTTCTCCCTGTGTCCACGTGGGTTTCCTCTGGGTTCTCCAGTTTCCTCCCACAGTCCAAAAACATTATCAAGTCAAATGAATTCTCCAAATTGCCCCATATAGAGTGTGTCTGTGTGAGTGAGTGTGTGACCAGCGATAGATTGGCGTCCTGTTCTGGATGTATCTGCTCAGCGCCCGAAATGTTCTCCTCTAGATGGGCATGGGGAACTGCCCCCGCGACCCTAATAGAGGATAAAGCAGAAGATAATGGATGGATGGAAGGATAGAAGAATACAATATAAAGAATACAATATAAGCAACACTAAAAAGGCTATTAAAACCAAAAACATGGGGTTTAAGACTAGATTTCGAAATGGACAGTGAAGAGGATGGTCTAATATATAAAGGAAGGTCATTCCAAAGCTTAGGAGCCGCAATCGAAAAGGCTCGGTCCCCTCTGAGCTTAAGCTTGGACCTCGGTACCTCCAGAAGCAGCTGATCAGCTGACCGTGCGGAGGCATGCAGGTGGAGACCAGAGAGGTAAGGTGGGGCGAGTCCATTTAAAGATTTCAAAACAAATAAAAGAATCTTAAAATGAATTCTAAAATGGAGGACAGGACCACGAAACGAACTTCCATTCCTTGCCTGGTGCACTGACTCCCCTTCATCTCTTTTATCACCTCCGATATTCTCACTGGAGATCCGGCGGAGAACTTTTTTCTTTTTTTTGCCTTTTTCAGAGAGAAAATTAGTCTTCTCCCCTCCAGCTGAGTTCAAGGACAGGTCTGAGCAATGTGGAGAAACACACTCTGGCTGGGGTTTGGAGATGCGTCAGGGGACCATTTCATGCCTGGGTTGAGCAAAAACAGAGGCGTAACCCCAAGCCCCTGGTTTCCTAGATCAATAAGAGTTGAATCAGTGAAAGCACTCTGCCTTTATTCACCACCTCTTACACACCGGGGTGCGACTGCGGTCAGTTTGCTCGGTTTGGTTGAAATCCATCCATCCATCCATCATCTTCCGCTTTATTCTATATTAGGGTTGCAAGGGGGGGGGTTCCCATGCCCATCCAGGGGAGAACGTTTCGGGCGCTGGGCAGATACCCCCAGGACAGGACGCCAATCCATCGCTGGGCACACACTCACTCACACAAACACACTCTATATGGGGCAATTTGGAAATTCAATTGACTTTGATCCATGTTTTTAGACTGTGAGAGGAAATTGGAGAACCCGGAGGAAATCCACACGGACACCGGGAGAACATGGACACTCCACCCAGATGGGGATTTGAACCGGGAATCCCTAGTGCTGAGAGAAGAACATGCCAACCACTAAGCCACCGTGCCACCATTGGTTGAAATCAACATTTAAAAGGGTAAAACTCTTTGGAATTGTCAAACTAAATCCCCAACATGGGAGTGTCTGCGTGGGTTTCCTCCGGGTTCTCCGGTTTCCTCCTACAATCCAAAAACATGGATCAAGTCAATTGAATTCTCCAAATTGCCCCATATAGAGTGTGTCTGTGTGAGTGAGTGTGTGCCCAGCGATGGATTGGCGCCCTGTCCTGGGTGTATCTGCCCAGCGCCCGAAATGTTCTCCCATAGATGAAATCCATTCACCCATCTTCCACTTTATCCTCTACTAGGGTCGTGAGGGTGTTCTCCATGCCCATCCAGGGTAGAACGTTTCGGGCGCTGGATCTATCACTCACTCACACACACACACTCTATATGGGGCAATTTGGAGAACTCAATTGACTTGATCCATGTTTTTGGACTGTGGGAGGAAACCGGAGAACCCTGAGGAAACCCACGTGGACACGGGGAGAACATAGGAACTCCACCCAGATTGGGATTAGAACCTGAATCACCTAGAGCTGAGAGGAGAACATGCTAACCACTAAGCCACCGTGCTGCCCTTGGTTGAAATCAACAGTTAAAAGAGTAAAACTCTGGTGAAATATCAAACTACATCCACAGCATGGGAGTCTGGTTCCAAATTTCCTCGTGTCTTTCACTGATCATGTACCACAGTGGGATATAATTGCGACAGACTCGAGCATTGCCAGATTTTGTTATTATTAGTCGTGCGATTAAAGCCCTTATCCTGGTCAGATGGTCAACGCTCGAGGGCGAGATGTCACACTACATGGGCACAAAAGGTAGCCGAAAAAGACCAGTCTGCAGACCAGGTGCGACTACCACCAGATTTGGCTACAGACCACTATTGTGGACTACAAGATCCAAAGAAAGAGAATTATTTACAAGAACGATGGAGTTGTGCACGATGCCTAAGCAAATAAATTCCATAAGCTCAGAGATGTTGGTTTTAAAAGTCTCAGTCCTCATTTGTCAGGTTTTTATTTGACAACGTCCTTTAATAACTGCAGATTTTCGTAATGGTTCATGGCGGAAAAGCTCTAGCTCCCAAAAATCTCCGCAGTAAATTGGTTTATTTCTGTGCTACATCATTAAATTTGGGATAGACCCATGGTATGGGTTGTTTTTCATGCACAAATAAAAACTGTCTAATGATTAAGTTCAGTGACCTACTCCAGACATCCAAAGAAATTGGACTGAAGAACTATAATTTGGAGACTACTGTATGTAAAGATGAAGCTTAAATAAAAATGTAAATACTAAGTGGTGTAATTTCGAAATGAGTAGTTGTTACAGTACTAATGACAGTCAGAACTAGTGAAAAAAACAAAAAAAACAAAAAAAAAACAAAAAAAAAAACATATATAGAACCTGGAGAACATATATATATATATATATATATATATATATATATATATATATATATACATAGGCAGCATGGTAGTTTAGTGGTTAGCATGTCCTCCTCTCAGCACTAGGGATTCCCGGTTCGAATCCCAATCTGGGTGGAGTTTCCATGTTCTCCCCGTGTCCGCGTGGGTTTCCTCTAGGTTCTCCGGTTTCCTCCCACAGTCCAAAAACATGAATCAAGGTCAATTGAATTCTTCAAATTGCCCCATATAGAGTGTGTCTGTGTGATGGAGTGTGTGCGCAGTGATAGATTGGTGTTCTGTCCTGGGTGTATCTGCCTAGCACCCGAGATGTTCTCGGGTGATTGGGCATGGAGAACCACCAAAAATTGCCACTGTGGATTTATATGTAAAGGTCCCTCATTGCTCTAAATTAGGGATTTAAATTGTATCTAAATCTATCCATCCATCCATTATCTTCCACTTTATCCTCTACTAGGGTCGCGGGGGGGTTCCCCATGACCATCCGCTGGGCAGATACATCCAGGACCTTGATCCATGTTTATCCAATTAACCTTGATCCATGTTTCTGGACTGTGGGAGGAAACCGGAGAACCCGGAGGAAACCCACGGGGACACGGGGAGAACGTGGCAACTCCACCCAGATTGGGATTCGAACCGGGAATCCCTAGTGCTGAGAGGAGAACGTGCTAATCACTAAGCCACTGTGCCGCCCACGTTATCTAAATATCGTATCTTATTTACTTCTAGTGTTTTATTCAGTCCCATTGCACCAAGTCATACAATTTGGACAATTGTACTTCCAACAGTTTAGGGAAGCCCCTTTTCTATTCCATAAATTCATGGATGAGAGAGTTTGATGTTGAAGAACTTGGCTGCCCTGACCTCAACCCCCATCAAATACCTCAGGGATGAACGAAAATAGAGATCACAAGCCAGAGCCCTTCATCTGCATCTGGGTCCAACTCCCACATGCTCTTTAATATGAATGGGTAAAGATTATCCTAAATACACTCTTAAATGGTGTCGAAATTAAAGGTGACAGAGTGAAACAGTGCTTAATTGCTAGCCCAGACTCCTGACTCCTAACTCCTAATGACAATAACCCAAAATGCCAACCCAAGAAAGGAGGAGACTTTATATAACAACTAAGAGGAGACCATGTGACGAGACACAGGTGAGGGGAACTAACTAATTAACTAAGGGTAAAGGCTAATTAACCCATGAATGAAGTCAACTCTCAAATTCATTTGGCTGGGCTTGAGGAAGAGGAGCCAGGTTGGTTATTTTCTCACAGATTGGCAGTGACAATGACGTCTACACTACGTACAGTGTGGAGACCGTGGACGGGACTTCTTCCCCTACCTGTGAGTGTTGACGTTTTTAAAGTAAGTTCAAATTATTTATTTATAGAGAGCTTTTTACTTAGTCACAAAGCAGCTTTACAGAGTTAAACCCCCAAAGAGCAAGCCGAAGCGACAGTGGCAAGACAAAACTCCCTGTTATGTTGTTATTTAACGGAAGAAACCTTGTGAGGACCGAGACTCTGAGGGATTTCGAGCATGCCAATGAACTGCTTTTTATTTAAGAACCTTTTAAACACATGGGACAAAAAAAAAATGTCCTGAAAATAAAAAGTCCAGTTCTGTGTCCTCAATTTCAGCCCCAGCTGGGTCCAAAGAAGTTTCCTCCCACAGTCCAAAAACATGGTCAAGGTCAATTGAGTTCTCCAAATTGCCCCATATAGTGTGTCTGTGTGAGTGAGTGTATGTCTAATGATAGATTGGCGTCCTGTCCTGGGTGTATCTGCCCAGCACAACCCGAAACGTTCTCCCCTTGATGGGCATGGAGAACCATCCCCCCCATGACCCTTATAGAGGATAAAGTGAAAGATAATGGATGGATGGATTTATACATTTATTTGTTATTTTAATAAATGGCAACGGAGGCTTAGTAGTTAGCACGTTCACCTCTCCGCACTGGGGATTCAGGTTCGAATCCTAATCTGGGTGGAGTTTCCATGTTGTCCACGTGGGTTCCTCCGGGTTCTCCCGTTTCCTCTCTCTCTCTCCTGCTCTTTTGTATGAATGGAGTTCCCCATGCCCATCCAGGGGAGAACGTCTCGGACACTGGGCAGATACATCCAGGACAGGACGCCAATCTATCACTGGGCACACACTCACTCACACACACACACTCTATATGGGGCAATTTGGAGACTTCAATTGACTTGATCCATGTTTTTGGACTGTGGGAGGAAACCGGAGAACCCGGAGGAAACCCACGCGGACACGGGGAGAACATGGAAACTCCACCCAGATTGGAATTCGAACCTGGATCCCAAGCACTGAGAGGAGAACGTGATGACCACTAAGCCAGCGTGCCGCCTCATTGTTGGACTTGTATTTAATGAATCAGAACGACCTTGACTTCACCGAAAATGTTGACTTTTCTTCGCAAAACAATTGTACAGGTGGTGTTTGTGGTGGGTGTCGAACTGTTCGTGACTCGGCAGGTTCTCGCCGAGCCGTCTGTCAGAGCCTCTGTGCTCAACCCGCAGAACAAAATGAAGGGGAAACATGAAACGCTTTTGACAGAACACATTTTTATGACAATTACCTTTAGGTCAAAGTAGTTAACCTGGCGAAATTATTCACGCCACCTCCACTCGCACCCTTCAAAACAAAGCGAACATAAAGGCCTGGTTATTTTAGCCCCTGGCTCAAACCAGCTGCCATTAGCTAGAGAGAAAGAGGTGCTAAGTGTATAACAGTGAAGGGCAGGTGGAAACTAATTCATGCCTCGGGCTATCGGGAGAATAGTTTTTCTTGCCTGTGTGCCTTTGTCTGCCGCTGTGTGTTTTACAGCAGCGGAAAAAATCACCGCGCTCGGAATAAATGTAATACAATCGAACGGGAAACGCTCACGTTGTGAGGGCTGGTACAGAAATTCTTCACGGTGGGAATGCTAGGACCTGCCATGTCGCGTTCAAACACAAGTTAAAGTTACCTGAAAGGCGCGTTTCTTGGAAATAGCGTTCACATAACTATGCGGCCAATTCGCCCTGCGTTTCGATGTATCTGTTTTGCGTACTGTAGAATTTGTAGGTTCTTCACAGGTCTGCATGCATTTTCATGGGCCCTGGGTGCCAGGACATGTAGATCTTTTGAATTGAAGCTCATCCATCCATTATCTTCCGCTTTATCCTCTACTGGGGTCGCGGAGGGGTTTCCCATGCCCATCCAGGGGAGAACCATCCAGGGTAGGTACACCTGGGACAGGGCACCAATCTATCGCTGGGAACACACACACACACACACACACACTCTATATGGGGCAATTTGGAGAATTCAATTGACCTTGATCCATGTTTTTGGACTGTGGGAGGAAACCGGAGAACCCGGAGGAAACCCACGTGGACACGGGGAGAACATGGAAACTCCACCCAGATTGGGTTTCGAACCTGAATCCCTAGCACTGAGAGGAGAACATGCCAACCACTAAGCTCATATATGTAATGTGGGTAACATGGTGGCTAGCGTGTTGGCCTCTCAGCACTGGGGATCCAGGTTCGAATCCCAATCTGGGTGGAGATTCCATGTTGTCCACGTGGGTTTCCTCCGGGCTCTCCAGTTTCCTACAGTCCAAAAACATGGATTCAAGATAAATTGAATGCTCAAAATTGCCCCATATAGAGTGTGTCTGTGTGAGTGAGTGTGTGCCCAGTGATAGATTGGCGCCCTGTCCTGGGTGTATCTGCCCAGCACCCAAAACCTTCTCCCCATTATGGGCATGGGGAACCTCCTCGTGTCTCTAGTAAGGGATTACATTTACATTTGGTCATTTATTGGACGCTTTTATCCAAAGCGACTTACAAAGTGAGAACAGGGTTCATCACAACATCCCTGGAGCAATGAGGGTTAAGGGTCTTGCTCAAGGACCCACATTGGTAACTTCAGGGGACCTGGGATTTGAACCGCCAACCTTCAGATTGATAGTCCAACGCCCTAACCACTGAGCTACTACTCCCCCATTAAGCAGAAGAGAATGAATGAATGAAATTTAAAGGTGTGACTGCACATTTTTTGCTCTATGATGGGCTGGCGACCTGCCTGGGGTATTTCCATAACCCTTTTCTCGATGACCACTCCTGAACCTCCCCCTCGCTGTCCCTCCCACTGCTGTATGAAAAGGCATTAGATGATACACATCACTTCCAATACATACAGCACTAAGTGTTACTTTTTCACCGACCCAGCCTTCCACATACCATCACGTCCATTGTTGGCACCTTGAGCAGCCAGCAGAGGTCACTGTTTAGCAGCAGGGATAAACCCCGGCTCTAACCCCATACACAGCTGTGGAGTGCCAGGCCAGTCTGGATTTCAAACACTGCACCACATCCCATCTGCAAGTGTAAGGCTGATATTAAAATACAATCCTACTGTAGGTTGTGCGTTTACAGTACACGGTACAGTGCGGAGTTCTTTAGTCATAGAGAACAATACGGCAGCGAAACAATTTAGTGCATGTGTGAAAATTAGTGAAAAGATTACCGTGTCATCTGTGTTTCACATTTAATTATCATCATGTGTTCAGAGATGTGCGCCATCTGCTCAGACACACACACACACACACACACACACACACACACACCTGCATGCCCCTGAGAAATGACCAATCCCAAGAGACCTGTCTTTGTCATCACATTCTGCATCAACTATTATTTATACTAATGAGCTGTAAAGAAATTCCCATTTACAGTAGAGAAATGAAAGACTAATCTGTTAGCACTAACGAATCTATCTTCATATGCCAGGATCCATTGAATACATTATGGGATGTCTGAGTCTATAAACCATAAATACCGATGCCACATCTTAATGAAAAGCCAAAATAAAATACGTAATGAGCCCAGTCTTCTGTGAGCATCAGTAAAATTATGTCATTGATGAAATACTGAATGATAAATATGAAAAGTTGCAGCCTGTTTTTGAGGATCGTAACAGTGCGGCATGGAAACTGGTGTTTGGTAACTTTTTGGTAACCTCAATAGCAAATATCACTATCATTTAAATGTTTTATTATTTTTTTTGCTTTTTCCTCTTTTTACACACTTACACTTATACACATTTTTATGCTTATATACTATATTTTACATTGCATATGGTACTATATTTATATATATATTGTATATTCTATTTTATATTGATAGTTGTATATTCTATATATTTATAGTTGTCTATTTTAAATATCAATATCAAATTTATATTTTATTTTATATATATATTTTTTATTTAATGTAACTTTTAATAGAACAGAGTAAATGGGGTCCTTGAGCCATAATTTTGAATCTTTAATCTTACATGTAGGGGTCATTACAGTAAAAAAAAAAATATCTGCATATTTTCTTTATAGTTTTTTTTTTTGCCCGTTCATCTGAGACGTGGTTTTGTTAAGTGGCTTTATTCCCTGCCTTTCAGTATGTTGTTGTCGGAAGATCATATCTTATATGATCAAGTTATGGATCATATAAGATCTTCATTATCTTCTGCTTTGTCCTATATCAAGGTTGCAGGGGGGGTTCCCATGCCCATCCAGGGGAGAACGTGTCTGGCGCTGGGCAGATACACCCAGGACAGGGTGCCAATCTATCACTGGGCACATACTAACTCACAAAAACACACTCTATATGGGGCAATTTGGAGAATTCAGTTGACCTTGATCCATGTTTTTGGATTTTGGGAGGAAACCAGAAAACACGGAGGAAACCCACGCAGACACGGGGAGAACATGGTAACTCCACCCAGATGGGGATTGGAACTGGGAATCCCTAGTGCTGAGAGGAGAACATGCTAACCACTAAACCACCGTGCCGCCATACATATGGTTTATTAATTTGTTAATTTACACATAATCTGTCGATTTTTGGTGTTTTTTTTCATAATAAAAACTTTATTTAGCTAACTGCACCATTGAAATAGTGTGTGTCTGTCTATATATATATATATATATATATATATATATATATATATATATATATATATATATATATATATATATATATATATATATATAGGTTTGAATCCTGATCTGGGAGAAGTTTGCATGTTCTCCCTGTGTCCCCAAGGTTTTTTTTTTTGGGTTTCCACACACAGTCCAAAACCATGGATTCAAGGTTAATTGGTTGCTCTAAATGGCCCCTATATATATATATATAGGGCCCCTATATATATAGTGTCTGTGTGGGTAAGTGTGCGCCCTGTCCTGGCTGTATCTGCCCAGCACCCGAACCATTCTTCGTCCTCCAGTGACCCTAGTAGAGGATGAAGCGGAAGATAACGAGACGAGATCAGACCGAGGTCTTTGTATCTCGTTTTGGTTTACAAAGCTGTGAAAGCAGAACTTTTATGCTTTTCTTCTCATTCAGTGTGTATTACTATAGAATCATGCGCTCAGCACAGAAACAGGGAACGATGAAGCGTAAAGAACTGAAAAGCAAACAAACTACGGGAAGAAAAAGCTGCGAAGTTCCTCCTAAAATACCATTAGCTTCTAAAAATGGGAAAATTGCTTGCCACTTAATTTCGACTTTCTTCTGTCTGCTTGCATTCTTCCCGTGTAGATTGTTTTTTTTTTTTTTTTTCCTTTCTGTTTATGACAGTATTGAATGCAGCGTTCCTCTTTCTTCTCCGGTGGAAGTTTCCCGTATTGTGTTAGAGAAGGCGGAAAACTAAGCATTGTGTGTGATTTATTTTTTTTTTTTTTCCGTATTGACTGAGTGAAGTGCAAAGCCTTACAAAAACCCACCGGCCCCCCACAGCACGGCGCGTAAACAGAGCCGCTGCTGACTTGCGCACTTGCTGGAAGAATTATACGTTTTTGTGGCGCTGAATTGATGTAATTAAAATTTGCCCGTGCGATGTGGGGAACTCTGTCATTTCAAAGTGGGAACCTCAGCAAAGTTGTTGTTTTCATCTCCTCTACCAATTTGCATCAATCCTATCATTACTGACAACCTGCTTGCAAAATTTATGGCCCAGTGTGCAGGGGAGAAATCATTTGTGCTAGTCAGCAGTAATGTCGAGATGATGCTCTGTTTACCTGCCGCTGTATGAACTAATACAGCTAGTTTGGGTTTTGCTCTACAGGTTCATTCCAGGACGTGTGGTTAGGCATAAAGCACTGTGTATATAGTATATTATATATCATATATAGTATATTTTTTTTATATATATATATATATATATATATATATATATATATATATGGGTGGCTTAGTGGTTAGCACGTTCTCCTCTCAGCACTAGGAATTCCTGGTTCGAATCCCAACCTGGGTGGAGTTTCCATGTCCTCCCCGTGTCTGCGTGGGTTTCCTCCGGGTTCTCCGGTTTCCTCCCACAGTCCAAAAACATGGATCAAGTCAATTGAGTTCTCCAAATTGCCCCATATAGAGTGTGTCTGTGTGAGTGAATGTGTGCCCAGCGATAGATTGGCGCCCTGTCCTGGGTGTATCTGCCCAACGCCCGAGTCGTTCTCCCCTGGATGGGCATGGGGAACCCCCCCGCGACCCTAATAGGGGATAAAGCGGGAGATAATGAATGAATGAATATATATATAGGGTGGCGCGGTGGCTTAGTGGTTAGCATGTTCTCCTCTCAGCACTAGGGTTTCCTGGATCTAATCCCAATCTGGGTGGAGTTTCCATGTTCTCTGTGTGGGTGTCCTCTGGTTTCCTCCCACAGTCCAAAAACATGGATCAAGTCAATTGAATTCTCTAAATTGCCCCATATAGAGTGTGTCTGTGTGTGTGTGTGTGCCCAGCGATAGATTGGCGTCCTGTCCTGGGTGTATCTGCCCAGCGCCCAAAACGTTCTCCCCTGGATGGGCATGGGGAACCCACTCGCGACCCAAATGGAGGGTAAAGCGGAAGATGACGGATGGATTTATATTTATATATAAATCCATGTTCTCTCCATGTCTGCGTGGGTTTCCTCCGGGTTCTCCGGTTTCCTCCCACAGTCCAAAAACATGGATCAAGTCAATTGATTTCTCCAAGTTGCCCCAAATAGAGTGTGTCTTTGTGAGTTAGTGAGTGCCCAGCGATACATTGGTGTCCTGTCCTGGGTGTATCTGCCCAGCGCCCGAAACGTTCTCCCCTAGATGGACATGGATGGATCATACCATCCAGAAAACCTCACCCATCGTTCCTTCAAACTTCAAAAAGGCCTCCGCCCTAAAAAACTTCGACTGTCCTGAGTTTCATCCGTGTGGATGATCTGATCTAAGAGTGACCGTGCAGCGCCTCACGGCCCTCTGTGATGAAGTCCAACCTGCGTGTGTGTGATTTATTACCTGTGTGCGTTTCCTGCGTTGCTGAAATAATGGGGCTTTTCTTGCGCCAGATGCCAGCAAGGAGATTTCTGCTTTGCCGAGCCACGGCGCTGGTAATTAGCCAGCTCGGGCTGCAGTAAGGACATGGAGTCTGTCAGTGTGTCTGTTAAGTGGGTTCAAAGGGAGAAGCGAGCAGTGTGGAGAACGACTCGACTCGACGCGAGAGGAGAGGAGAAGGTCTAGGCCCTTCGGCTGCGCTCGTCTTCAGGAGCGCACAGCTCCTCTTCATGTTTTTTTATCAGCCCCTCTGTGTTCATCATCTATAATTATAATTTGACTTTTCTCTCTCTTCGGCCTGCTCATCAGTCAATTACAGTATAACACGTTATTGATCTACTGGAGGAGAAGCCATTAAGGAAGTGTGAGTGGGAAATCACTTATACAAGTGCTAATGTGATAAATGTTTTAATCCCAGCTTTCATTAACGCCACATCACACGCCGCTATTAAGCATCAAATAAATGATTAAATTAAACGGCTCTGGCTTTTGGAAATATGAGCTCCTGAATCGGCTGCTTCGGTGCATTCCGCCGCTTTGATGTCGGCGCGAGCCTATCGCCAGCTCACTTGCGTGGAGCCGTATTTATCACGTTTAACCCAACACTAACTATTGATCGAGCAAATAAATCGAAGAACGCGACGCCATGGCTCTCAGGCTTTAAGCGCAAATGAAAGAAACGCCTCGCAGAAAAAATGTTCTTCAAACTTAATGTGCAGTAAGTTAATAGTGTGCAAAAGTTTATATATTTAAGATGTGTTTGGATGCTTTACTGTATTTAAACTTATATTATATATCCCATTAAGATGTATTTGTATGCTATATTTAAACTTATATTATATAACCCATCCATCCACCCATTATCTTCAGCTTTATCCTCTATTAGGGTCGCGGGGGAGGTTCCCCATGCCCTTCCAGGGGAGAACGTTTCGGGTGCTGGGCAGATACACCCAGGACAGGGCGCCAATCCATCGCTGGGCACACACTCACTCACACAGACACACTTTATATGGGGCAATTTGGAGAACTCAATTAACCTTGATCCATGTTTTTGGACTGTGGGAGGAAACCAGAGAACCCGGAGGAAACCCACGGGGAGAACATGGAAACTCCACCCAGTTTGGGATTCAAACCGGATCCCTAGCACTGAGAGGAGAACATGCTAAACCACTAAGCCACCGCGCCGCCCTACATGATATAACCTGTAAGTAAAAAATATTTATAGGAAATTCATATACGGTGTTCTTTCCTTGTACGCATAAAAACATTAGGATTGCATTATGGAGAGAAAGTTTTCATGTTCTCCCTGTGTCAGCATGGGTTTCTTTGGATGGATTCATGGAAACATGGATTCAAGGTACGCTGAATGCTCTAAATTGCCCCGTATAGAGCGATTTAATGAGATTAAATAATATAATCGAAAGAAAAAGTTTGATTATTGACATATATGGGTTATATATATATATATATATATATATATATATATATATATACTGTGTGTGTGTGTATATATATATATATATATATATATATATATATATATATATTTCATTTATTCATTCACTCATTCGTTATGTTCTGCTTAATCCTCCACTAGGTTTCTCCATGCCCATCTAGGGGAGAACGTTCGTTTGCTGGGCATATATATATATATATATATATATATATATATATATATATATATATATATATATATATGGCAGCACGGTGGCTTAGTGGTTAGCACTAGGACCAGGGATTCTCGGTTCGAATCCCCATCTGGATGGAGTTTCCATGTTCTCCCCGTGTCCGCGTGGGTTTCCTCCGTGTTCTCCGGTTTCCTCCCACAGTCCAAAAACATGGATCAAGTCAATTGAGTTCTCCAAATTGCCCCATATAGAGTTTTTATGTGTGAGTGAGTGTGTGTCCAGCGATAGATTGGCGCCCTGTCCTGGGTGTATCTGCCCAGCACCCGAGAGGTTCTCCCCTGGATGGGCATGGGGAACCCCACCGCGACCCTAATAGAGGATAAAGCGGAAGATAATGAATGAATGAATATATATATATGTATATAAATAAAAAATATATATCTTTATTCTTGCATAACATTTGTTAAAATGTCCCTGCGTTTTGTGCTTTGAACTAAAATAGGTCTATACATGGCATATGGAACCGATTTCATCCAACCAAAAGACTAATTGCCTTCTTTTTCATTCACACCACATTGGTGACGCCCCAGCACACTTACACATAGGGAGGATTATCTTAAAAAGAAATAAATGCTATTTCATAAATGGAGTTTAGTGACGTTGACGCTAACAGAAGCATAAAAGGATTGGGTTGCAGGGAGCGTGGCGTTCTCTCTGTGCAGCAGAGGCATGTGGCAGGTGTCTCTGTGCACATTCTCTCCTCCGACTTCAGTGCACTAATCACAAATGCATCTGTGTTGCATTAGGCAGTGTGTTAACCCTGGCATTGTTGCTCTACGAGAGAAGCAGCAGAATGGGAGCATGTGGCTGGGTGTCAACGGCACGCGAGTGGCCTCGCTGGGGCTGAACGAGCCACTTGGCTTTGGGGGCTGAGCTCCATACGGAGGCCGCTGCGCCCGGGGCCTCGAGGCCATGCAGTCCCAGGTCAGCAGATGGGCCTCTGATTATTATTTCTAGGCCCCTGTCTTACCTGACCACTTCCTCTCGCGCTGCGAACAGCTGTTTCACTCGCTTCACTGCGAGCGCTCTGCGAATGGCCATTTTTCTTCTTGTTCTTTACTTTGTACATAATATAAATCTTTACTGTGACCCTGCTCCCGGCTCCATCCACCTGTGTCTTACTGCAGGCAAAATCTCCCAGTGAGAATAGTTTTTTTTTTTTTTTTTTTTTTTTTTTCTATCTCAAACCCTGTAAATTTGTTCATAACCGGTGGAGCAGAAGTCTTAAGGGCGGAAATCAGAACTTTGCACGCTGGAGAAAGAAAAAGACATCTTTTACAGATCTGAAATATTTGCTGCGATGCATCAGCAGCTTTCAGTGTTTCTAGAAACGACTCAGCACTCATAGTGTATTCAAATAATAAAAATCATGGATGAACTCAATTCCAAGACGTCAATTAAATATTTAAGCTTTCTCAATAAAGTGTCTTTACTTACTTTTAAAATGCTTTTAAAATGCATATTTTTAGTTCTGATTTTTTCTTATATTGGCTCTTGGTTTAGTAATTTTATTCTCTTTTTTTATTCTTTCTAAAACATTTCTCCTGTAATATTATGTTTTCTGTTTATATATATATATATATATATATATATATATATATATATATATATATATATATATATATATATATATATATATATATATATATATATATAGTTAAAATTTAATTTTCCAAAGTTTCTTTGGGTATCCTGAAAGGCACCTAATATATATATATATAAATATTAATAAAAAATATTTGCCTTAACATTATTTATTATTATTATTATTATTATTATTAGTAATAGTAGTATGATGATGATGATTACTACTACTATTATTATTATTATTATTATTATTATATATATATTTTTTGTATTATTATTATTATTATTAGTAGTAGTAGTAATAGTAGTAGTATGATGATGATTATAATAATCGTTAGTATTATTATTTTGTATTATTATAAATATAATTACTATTATTAGTAGTAGTAGTAGTAGTAGTAATAGTAGACGGTGATTTATTACTACTATTATTATTATTATTTTGTTTTATTATTATTATTAGTAGTAATAGTAGTAGTATGATGATGATGATTTTATTATTATTAATACTACTACTATTATTATTATTTTGTATTATTATTATTATTATTAGTAGTAGTAATAGTATGATTTATTATTATTATTATTAGTAGTAGTAGTAGTAGTAATAGTATGATTTTTTATTATTATTATTATTATTATTATTATTATTATGCAAAATTATTTACCAGATGTATTTACTTTATGTAACGTCATCTTTCTGTTCAGTAAAAAGACCCCAAAACATTAATAAGCTATCCATCAAAGGGCTCTTCACTGAACCTGGAATGGCTCTCCCATGCTATCGCTATGACAACCCCTATTCCGGCACTTCTATTTAAAGAGTAATTTCTGAAAACGACTTTGAAATTCTAAAAATCTCATTTTACTTAAGTTCCTTTGAAGAGTGTAGATGTATAGGCATCACTTTAGCACTTTATATGAACTGTAATATCTGTCAGAATGAATAACGCTCTGAAATCACATGCCGAATGGTGACACGTGAAAATTAAGGGAAAAATAAAGTGCATTTGAGGCTGTCGTCGGGTGTCAGTGACGATAAGCTTGATGCTGATTGATTAAGTAAATCTCGTACCCTTTTTTTGCAGCTTTGTCTCCTCAGAGGGACATGTGAGGCATACTGTAGTTTTTTGGATGAATACCCTCTTTATGTGCACCAATTTATCACGCCACAGGGAAAAATGCTCTACATCTACATGAGCACCTGGTGTCCAGCCAGTCTTTTCACTCCACACACACACACACACACACACACACACACACACTCATTCACTCACACACTCACTCATACCCGGTATATGTTTTTCAAATTCTTATATATATATATTATGTGTGTGTAAATACATAATTTATATTCTAATAAATTGAAATCACTTAAAAAATTCCAGAAAGGGTCCCATGAGCAGTTTTAGTGGATGACTTGGCTTACCTTTATTTACTTTCCTTATGTGCTAAATTGTCATTGAAAGTTCTTATTATTCTTATAACATCTAATATTTTACCCTTTCTTTCATTCTATATATATATTCTATATAGATATGTTTTTAAACTTGCTTGTATTGAATACTATTTGCTTTTTATTTAATTTATTCTTATTTTTGTGGTATTATCTGAAATCATTTCTAGCCTTGTGCCAAAACATTATGTAATATGTAAGGTAAGGTTGCATGTATTGTTTAACTTTTTTTTTTTTTTAATCATAAAAGGTTCCCGTGAGCGGTTGCCAGTTTTACTGGATGACTAATTTATTTACCTTATGTGCAAAATTGTCACTAAAATTTCTTATTATTCTTATAAAATCTAATATTTTACCCTTTTATTTTTAAATATATATTTTAAACTTAAATTGTACTATTTGCTTTTAATTAATGTTTTTTTGTGTTGTTATCTGAATTATTTTTTATTTTTTGCAAAATATTATGTAATATATAACGTAAGTTGCATTAATTTTTTTAGGCGTCATTAAATTAACACATAAATATAATACAGAGTGCGTGTGTGTGTGTGAGTGAATGTGTGCCCAGTGATAGATTGGCGCCCTGTCCTGGGTGTATCTGCCCAGCGTCCTAAATGTTCTCCCCTGAATGGACATGGGGAACCCCCCCGCAACCCTAATAGAGGATAAAGCGGAAGATAATGAATAAATGAATGAATATGTAATTAATTGGGCGGCATGGTGGTTAGCATGTTCTCCTCTCAGCACTAGGGATTCCCGGTTCCGAATCCCAATCTGGGTGGAGTTTCCATGTTGTCCCCGTGTCTGAGTTCTCCGATTTCCTCCTACAGTCCAAAAACATGGCTCAAGGTCAATTGAATTCTCCAAATTGCCCCAAAATAGAGTGCGTTTGTGTGAGTGAGTGTGTGCCCAGGGATAGATTGGCACCCGAAACGTCCCCCCCTCGACCCTAATAGAGGATAAAGCGGAAGATCATGGATGGATGGATGTAATTAATTGAACTTAAAAGTTCAAGAAGGGGACAAACAGCCTCATACTGACACATATCTCAATTTCTACTGCAGTTCAGTCCAACAACAAAAAAAAAAACCTTAAAAAAGAATAATATTCAAACTACTTTGCAAAGTTACTGTAATAAATCAGAAAAACAAACAGCTGGGAAGCATTTTGCACTGCCAGCAGACTGAATAGCTATCACAGTTCAGAGCACCCCAAGTCTTTCAGTGCCAAACTCAGGCTTGGGAAGGGAGCGAGTGTGAAACGGACTTTATTTATTGATGAGGGAAGGAAAGACTGAGAGGAAATGGCTTTGAAGTGTTTAGTGCTGAAAAATCTCTGAAGATCCTTGCCTTGTGAATTTGACGCATTTAGAAGCCAAAGGCTCATGCCATGCCGAGTCGCACCGAGGAGCCCGCCGTTTGCTCTGTGATTGATTCTGCCCATTACTGGGGGTTTGCTGCCTCATTCGGCAGCCCGGCGCAATCCTCCCTTTTAGTGTGGAAGAGCATTAGGACTCCCTGCTCCTCCCTCAACCCCTATGGTATGCTCTCCAGCCAAAAAAAAAAAATGCATGGAAATGAATTATGGAAATTTAGACGAGGAAGACGAGGAAGCCGGGAAGTTTTTGGAGCTGCGCTGCTGTCTCATTTAGCCAGGCGATTTCCTGGAGTGGTGTCTGCAGGCCCTGCAAGCAACCAAGTGGGAAATATCGCTCTTTGCAGCAGGAGCGCCGAGAGACCACCCTATCCCTGCTGTTTTTTTTTATATGCACAGCGGCCTGGCTCGGGTTGATATATGTGCTCGTACAGGTGTGTTTATCTGCCCCTGCCAGAGGTTGGGGATAGAGGCTGGCCTGTTGGCTCGTTCTGGAATCGGGCCTTTTCACCTCTACCAAGCTCGGCAGTGGGACGTCAATCCAACCCGATGATTTGATTGGAAAACGGACCGAAATGAACACAAGATTTTGAGTCAACAAACCAAGAATGTTCTTAGCTTAAAATGTTCTTAGAACATTCTAGAGGATTTCAGTAATTGTATGATGATGGTATTTTTGGGTTTCACAAACTGAAGGGGCACGGTGGCTTAGTGGTTGGCATGTTCGCCTCTCCGCACTAGGAATTTCCGGTTCGAATCCCCATCTGGGTGGAGTTTCCATGTTCTCCCCGTGTCCGTGTGGGTTCTCTGGGTTCTCCAGTTTCCTCCCACAGTCCAAAAACATGGATGAAGTCAATTGAGTTCTCCAAATTGCCCCATATAGAGTGTGAGTGTGAGTGTGTGCCCAGCGATAGATTGGCGCCCTGTCCTGGGTGTATCTGCCCAGCGCCCGAAACGTTCTCCCCTGAATGAGTATGGGGAACCCCCCCACGACCCTAATAGAGAATAAAGCGGAAGATAATGAATGGACAAACTGAAGGGTACCCATAATTCATTCAATATCTTCCGCTTAGCCCTTTATTAGGGTTGTGTGTGTGTATGTGGGGTTGAGGGGGTTCCCCATGCCCATCCAGGGGAGAACATTTCGGGTGCTAGGCAGATACAACCAGGACAGGGCGTCAATCTATCACTGGGCATACTTACACAGGCTCACACACACACTGTGGGGCAATTTAAAGCATTCAATTCACCTTGAATCTATGTCTTTAGGCTTAGTGGTTTGCACGTTTACCTCAGTGCTAGGATTCCCAGTTCGAATCCCAATCATCTGTGGAGTTTCCATGTTCTCCCCGTGTCTGCGTAGGTTTCCTCCGGGTTCTCTGGTTTCCTCCCACAGTTCAAAAACATGGATTAAGGTTAATTGAGTTCTCCAGATTGCCCCATATAGAGTTTGTTTGAGTGAGGGAGTGTGCCCAGTGATGGATTGACGCCCTGTCCAAAAACAATCTTTTCAAGGTAAATTGAGTGCTCTAAATTGCCCCACATAGTGTGTGTGTGTGTGTGTGTGTGAGCCTGTGTGAGTATGCCCATTGAGTATTTATGTGAGTGGGTGTGTGACCTTTAATTTATTCTGTCTTTAGTCCCTCGCTAAATTTTGTCGTTCTTGTCTGTTCTGCACTTAAAGATCTCGATCACTTCGACCAAAAAACATTTATTTAATATATAATTTATTTATCGCTCTCAAAGCTGTACTGACTTTATTATTCAATGTTTCCAAGCACATATAATAAAGTTCCTTACAAACCCCCTGCCAAACGAAAGAGACTTTTGCCAATCTGCTGTAAACCCCGATATGACAAATGGATGTGCGGCACAAAGAAAAGGATGCCGAACTTCTCCGATCAGGAGATAACGAGGGCCACTCTCGCTGGCATGAGTAAATCAGGACAGAGATGAAAGCTCATTACGCTCAGAGTTGTGTAGTGCAGTTAAAAGTTCTGTCATTTTGCTTTTCTTTTACTCTGCTACCCACTGTTTTTACATTATTTCCTTATTTCCGTGTTTGAGAGCGGGCTCTCTCTCCAGACCTCAGTAAGAGAACCACTGCATGTTCTTTAACAGCCTCATATTCATTTGCTTGCTTCCAATCTTTACATTATAAATCAAAATAATACACAACTTTAATTTTATATTATATTAGGTATATTATAACATCCCTCGGACCCCAACCAAACTAGCATTAACATTAATGTAAACCTGAGAATGTATTCGGCCACAAAACGTAATGTTTAATGCATGCATGGTTAAATGTGCTGTGATTACTTTTCACTCTTTTACACTCTGATGGAATTGACATTATTATCTTTTGTTCTGTGGAAATGCAGCTGGGACTGACCTGGGTTCTGGAATTAGATTCGTTTATGAACATACAGAGGTGAGCAGTAACCAACTATCACATTAAGAAGTGTAAACAGTTATCAAACTACTGTCTATTTAATAATATGCATTTCATTTAGATAATTCAGCATTAATATTATAATATATATTTTTAATATTTAATATATATATAAAAAGATGTGTTATTAGAGTCAATGCGAGTGCGGTTACAATTCATTCCACTGTTTTATTCACTATAATGTACAACCATGAGTGCCTTATTGTAAATGGTTACAAACACACTATAATAAAAAAAAAAAAAAAAAACAAGGTTTGACTCATAAATTACTTTCATAATGTTCATAAACTAGTCTGGTTTTTGAGACGAATGCCGATCACTGATTCACAGGTTTCCGGTTTCTCTAACAATCAGGTGTGTGTTCTATATAAGGACAGGAACTACCTGTTATTTTTATACCTACTATAGATAGATAGATAGATAGATAGATGGATATCCAATCCTATTTTATAAAAAAAATAAAATGTATATTATAATATTAATGCTAAATTATCTAAATGAAATGCATATTATTAAATAGACAATATAGACAATACCTACTATCTAATATATATATATATATATATATATATATATATATATATATATATATATATATATATATATATATATATATATATATATATATATGCATAGCACTACATTAAAATTTTTTTTTATTATTGTTGCCTATTGAGCGGCACGGTGGCTTAGTGTTTAGCATGTTCTCCTCTCAGCACTAGGGATTCCAGGTTCGAATCCCCATCTGCGTGGAGTTTCCATGTTCTCCCCGTGTCCACGTGGGTTTCCTCCGGGTTCTCCGGTTTCCTCCCACAGTCCAAAAACATGGATCAAGTCAATTGAGTTCTCCAAATTGCCCCATATAGAGTGTGTCTGTGTGAGTGAGTGTGTGCCCAGCAATAGATTGGCGTCCTGTCCTGGGTGTATCTGCCCAGCACCCGAAACGTTCTCCCCTGGATGGGCATGGGGAACCCCACCGCGACCCTAATATAGCATAAAGCGGAAGATAATGAATGAATGAATGTTGCCTATTTAATGAATTTAATTAGACCGAAAGTTCTGTCTCAGGATTTGGTTTGCAGTCCTGTAATCATTATTGCTTGTTTATTAGTTTATTGGTTATTTGTTATTGTTAATTCTAAAAATCTGTCACTCTCACGTGCTTTCATTTGCATTATATAAGCCCCCCTCGTCATCTTCAGTTTCAGTTAAACCAGTTCATTAAATCCCATCACTGTCCCACCTTCCTGTTTGGAAGATCTTACAGCGGCAGACCATATCATTGTGCTCTTGTTCATCACTTCAGTCCAATGATGTGTCCTTACCTTTATTTTTTATTCTCGTCTTTTTTTAGCTGCATTTAAAACACAGCAATTGATAACGCCTGTTGCAAGCCTGTCTTTTTAGAGTTTGGAAACCGACCATTTGGTCCACTGTGGCCAGGTCAAGCACTGTGTACCCTAAACCACACCTTTTATTTAGTAAATCTGTCTTGACTGTCAAGATTCTGATTCCATCAGAGCAACCTCCCATCCCAACACACGCTTTTGCTGATTTAGCAAAAAAAAAAAAAAAAACCAAGTAAATTACCTGTGAAAATATTTGAGCAAGCTATTTCAACATGTTGTCGGAGCTTCAAGTGTCTGGAGGAGGCTGCGAGCCAGGGAGCAGTTGCTGAGAATGGGTGATGAGGGGAGCCCAGAAAAACGCCAAGTACCACACTGCCAGAGTGGCTTTGATTTCCAGGGGCATTATCGATAATTTATCGTCTCATCTGCCTCGTCTCTGACGCACAGCCAAGCGAAAGTGGACTGAAGCTTCTCATCAGATGCCAGTGGTAGAAAGCGCACAGAGGGGGGCAGCGATGAGACAATCGTGATTCTCTTAGGTTTTCTGTAATTTCGTCCCCACTAGACAGATGAACCCTGGAACCTTGAGGTGTCTAATGACTTTCTCGTAGCACGTGACGTAACGACCCGGGCTCAGTCTTTAGGTTAAAAAAAATTCTTAAGTTGTACAAAATTTTTAAATTTTTTTTAATGACCTTACTGTCTGGGTTATCGCAAAGCCCTTTTATTATGTGTCTGCAGGACGGCTACTGTCTTCGGCTGCCTTTCCTGCCACATACTGGAACATGCTTTTACCTCAATAATTCATCATTGCAGAGGGATGCTGAATAATTGAACTGAACTTGGATGCTTTTTTTTTTTTTTTTTTTTTTTTTTTTTTTTTTCCCTGAGTGCAGCATGCAGAGTTTTTGCATAGAGCTTGATGGATCTGAAGGAACGGCTGCCTCGCACATTAGAGGGAAAGAGAGAATGAGAAGGGGGAAGACAAAAAAAACGAGATAGAAAGATGTCGTCGGCGAGAAAAAGATGGTAGAGATGGAGAAGATGAAACGCACAGAGAGAGGGTTGGAGATAGATAGGGCTAAGCTGTGGTTCTGTTTTCTTGGCCTCTCCATTGATCAATAATTTAGCAAAACTGTCCAGCTGTGACCTATGTGCTCGAGAGAAGCTCGAACCCAGCCAGTGACAAGCTCTTTCTTTTTGCCTCGTTCTACTTTGTTCTGCACTTTCATGCACTGGCCTCGCATCAAGACCAAGTTCTTCTTTTTGCCTTTAAAGCTGCCGAGGTTGCTAGGGCAATTTTTTTACAGCCAGCTGCTTTCATCTACTTAATGAGCCCAGAGTTTAGTGTTTAAATGAAAAAACAGGGAAGCACAAATAAAAACCGGGAAGGCGGTGGCTCACCGCGGGGCGGCGGCGCTCGTGTCCATTACTGTGGAGGGTTCTGGAAGGCAGAGGAGAACGCCCTGGGCTGAGTTTTATCAGATGCTCTTGCGCTTTCATCATGAAAACTCCCCGACGATTCTGATTGGTGGTCGTTAAGGTAACATTAGTGTCTAATGAACTCCAAGCTGCGAATAAATAGCAGGTATGCATCAGGTAACCGACTCGGTTAAAGGTGAATTCCATAGCGGTATTCATAGTGGGACCCACAACCCAGATCCATCCATGCTTTATCCTCTACTAGGGTCATGGGGGGAGGGGTTCCCCATGTCCATCCAGGGGAGAACGTTTCGGGCGCTGGGCAGGTACACCCAGGACAGGACACCAATCTATCGCTGGGCACACACTCACTCACACAGACACACTCTATATGGGGCAATTTGTAGCATTTAATTTATCTTGATCCATGTTTTTGGACTGTGGGAGAAAACCGGAGAACCCGGAGGAACCCACACGGACACGGAGAACATGGAAACTCCACCCAGATTGGGAACCCTTAGCACTGAGAGACGAATGTGCTAACCACTAAGCCACCGTGTCGCACAAGAAAACTTGTTGCGATTATTTTTATTAACATTTTATAAAATTTTAATAAGGGGTGGCACGGTGGCTTAGTGTTTAGCATGTTCTCCTCTCAGCGCTAGGGATTCCCGGTTCAATCCCAATCTGGGTGGAGTTTCCATGTTCTCCCCGTGTCCGCGTGGGTTTCCTCTGGGTTTTCCACTTTCCTCCCACAGTCCAAAAACATGGATCAAAGTCAATTGAATTCTCCAAATTGCCCCATATAGAATGTATTTGTGTGTGAGTGTGTATCCAGTGATAGATTGGTGTCCTGTCCTGGGTGTATCTGCCCAGCTCCCGAAACGTTCTCCCATGGATGGGCATGGGGAACCCCCCCCCCCCCCCCCCTAGTTTCTAAAAACTAGATTATTAATCTCACTTAGAAATCTGTAAATTCTAAAGAAGGAATTTTTATACTATTTTTAAAATGTTCTGACTTTTTAAGGTTTTAATTTCTGCTGTGCTATTTTATTGGCTTGGATCAAACGTGATTGATCTGAATGAAGTTCAGATCTGACTTTTTTTTTTTTTTTTTAACTCTGTATTCGAACGCGACACCATTCCTCCCGAACGTCCTCAAAGTAGTGTCTATAATTTGAGCTCGCAGTAACAAAGCTGTGAAACTGAAGGACACCGTGAGGGCTTCAGTCTGTTGGAAAGCACCCGCTCAGGGACCTCAGCACGAGATCATTTGTTATTTCCCAGCAGCCCCAGGGATTTCTCGAGCGGCGTTCAAAGCTCCGCACGCGACAGCAAGAATGCCACCGGGTCACAAGACATGCTAGCCGTGGAGAATCTGAATACGCTGATAACTCCGCCATTTAGAGGTCAAGCTGAGCTTTGTTGGACATGATTTATGATCGAGTCGCTCACCTATAACTGTAGGGAAAAAAGACACGTCACAAGGTATTGCATCCGTACAGAAACGCCAATTGATGCTGGTGATGGATGGATCCGTCGTTAGGCCGAGCGTTCTGACATGGGCCGAACAAGGCGGAGACAGCGGTGTTTAATCTTAATCCAGAGTTGGGGGCTCTTTGTCCTTCTGGGTTTAGATTTCACATATTGATTAGATTCGGCTGAATTGGTTCCGCCAGTGAAAGGAAAAAAGTGCTTTGTGGTAATGAGAGCCAGGATCGGGTGTCCATTGAAGACTGTGTATCACTGTTGAGGTCTGAGGTCTTTGCGGCGTTCCATCATACCAAACATGTGGGAACCAAACAAGCTCGGTTTTCTTATGCCCATAGGCCCTGGGGTCAGTTTTTTTTCTGTATGGACTTTGCATGTTCTCTCAATGTCTTTTTTTATAATTAAGGTGATTTGGAAATATAAAAAATTTAAGGACGGTAAAGTGTGTATGAATGTATTTGGGTCTTTTCTCACCTCGTCCAATGAGCACTCAAAGTTCCCATCCCAAAGTGACCCTAAAGAGGTCCGGCACCAAAATATTTGAATGCATTATTAATTTATTAAATATGTATTAATCATGGGAGGCACAGTGGCTTAGTGGTTGGCATGTTCTCCTCTCAGCGATGGGGATTCCTGGGTGTAGTTTCCATGTCCACAGTCCAAAAAACATGGATCAAGTCAATTGAGTTCTCCAAATTGCCCCATATAGAGTGTGTACAGTATGTGTGTTGTCTGTGTGAGTGAGTGTGTGCCCAGCGATAGATTGGCGTCCTGTCCTGGGTGTGTCTGCCCAGCGCCCGAAACGTTCTCCTCTGGATGGGCACGACCCTAATAGAGGATAAAGCGGAAGATAATGGATGGATGGATGTATTAATCATAGTTTTATCCCTTATTCCAATAAACATCCTACAAGTATTGTTGCTACTGCTATTATTACTAGAACTACTACTATTTCTACTAATACTGCAACCAATACTACTACTGCTACTGATTCTACCCCATCTACTGATACCACTACTGCTACTAATACTACTACTGCTACTAATATTTCTACTGCTACTAATACTGCAACTACTTCTGTTACTTCTACTAGTACTAATACTACTACTGATACTATTACTTCTACTAGTACTAATACTACTACTGCTACTAATACTGCAACTACTACTATTACTTCTGCTAGTACTAATAGTACTACTGATACTAATACTGCAACTACTACTATTACTTCTACTAGTACTAATACTACTACTGATACTAATACTGCAACTACTACTATTACGGATACTAATACTAATACTGCAACTACTACTATTACTTCTACTAGTACTAATACTACTACGGATACTAATACCGCAACTACTATTATTACCTCTACTAGTACTAATACTATTACGGATACTAATACTGCAACTACTACTATTACTTCTACTAGTACTAATACTACTATTGATACTTCTACTGATACTAATATTCTGACACTTCCATTGCTGCTAATAATATTTCTACTGGTTCCACCACTGCTACTAATACTACTGCTCCAACTAATACTTCTAATGCTACTGATACTGATTCTACTACCAGTACTAATACTACCACTCCACTGATATCACTACTGCTACTGATTCTATTATGCTAATGATACTACAACTACTACTGATAGTAATACTGTTACCAATATAACTACTGCTGCTACAGTTTAACTACTATGATTTCTACTGGTACAATTAATAGTACGACTTTTAATGCCATTACTGTTATTATTAATAATACTGCTACTAATACTTAACATTACTATGACCACTATTCCTGTTCCCTTTACTGCTATTATTACAACTGCTGCTAATACTCTGACTAGTACTAGTTTTGCTCACACTGCTTTCACAATTAAAACTACTAAGATAACATTTACTACTACAACTATAACTATTATTATTATTATTATTATTATTATTATTATTTTAGTTGTTGTTGGTGTGATATTTGTAGCATTATATTTATTTTTTAAATAATATAAAGCACACCAGTCACAACATTTTCCAGCTCTAAGATAAATATACTTTTCCTTTTTTTACTTCTGTTTTTTTTTTTCCCTCCCCTTTTTTTCTTCAAAGTAATGCTTATTCCTACAGTGGTGATCTACAAGGTATGATGGCAACAAGCACTTAATTTGTGATTAGGTCTTTATTCTGAGGTGGGGTTATTCTTATATCCTCCTAGGAATTCATTATACGCCCAGGCTGCCTCATTTTTCCCTCCACTCCAGAGACTCACTCCTCTTGTGCGGTGATTTAATGCATTTCTCTGGGTGATAAAGAACTGAAGTCCATGACCACAAATACATGGAATAAATTATCTTTTTGTTTTGTTCCTTTTTTCTTGCTCTTCAGATCTCCCTTGCTATTCCAGGAAGGTTATTCTATCATGTAAATGAGAGCGCCGTTAAATATTCCTGCAGTTTGGTACTTTATGCTTGCATTGCTGAGTTTTATTTGTGATTGCATTACATTCACTGAAACACTGACTGCACTGACGCTGACACATCGATTTATTTTTATTTTTTATTTTTAATATTATTAAATAGGAATATGAAATGTCTTTAACATTATGTATTTACGACAAAACTAAATACATTATTTTAAATTGAATAGAGGGTTGTAATAATTAATCATATGTTGTATTTAATTAAAATAACAGATTTAATACTTGGGCGGCACGGTGGCTTAGTGGTTAGTATGTTCTCCTCTCAGCGCTAGGGATTCCCGGTTCGAATCACAATCTGGGTGGAGTTTCCATGTTCTCCCCGTGTCCACGTGGGTTTGCTTCGGGTTCTCTGGTTTCCTCCCACAGTCCAAAAACATGGATCAAGGTCAATAGAGTTCTCCAAATTGCCCCATATAGAGTGTGTTTGTGTGTCTGTGTGAGAGTGTGTGTCCAGCGATAGAATGGCGCCCTGTCCTGGGGGCATCTACCCAGCGCCCAAAACGTTCTCCCCTGGATGGGCATGGGGAACCCCCCCTCGACCCTAGTACGAGGAAAAAGTGGAAGATAATGGATGGTTGATATGTATTCATGACAAAACTAAATACATTAATTGAAATAGAATAGAAGGTTCTGATAATTAATCATATTTTGAATTTAGTTAAAATAATGGATTTAATAATTGGGCGGCACGGTGGTTTAGTGGTTGGCATGTTCTGCTCTCAGTGGATCCCAATCCTAATCTGGGTGGAGTTTCCATGTTCTCCCTGTGTCCATGTGAGTGTCCTCCGGGTTCTCCGGTTTCCTCCCACAGTCCAAAAACATGGATCAAGGTCAATTGAGTTCTCCAAATTGCCCCATATAGAGTGTGTGTGTGTGAGTGAGTGTGTGCCCAGCAATAGATTGGCGTCCTGTCCTGGGTGAATCTGCCCAGCACCCAAAACGTTCTCCCCTGGATCGGCATGGGGAACCCCCCCACAACCCTATTAGAGGATAAAGCAGAAGATAATGAATGGATGGATGGATGGATGGATATGTATTTATAACAACTAAATACAGTAATTGAAATGGAATAGAAGGTTGTAATAATTCATCATATTTTGTATTTAATTAAAATAACTGATGCTGGATGATTTTGCTTGTTCTGCGAAGCTCGGTTCCATCGTTCCTCAGCTCAACTGTTCCTTTTTATTCCTTTGCCTTGAGCAGTAGCGGTGTACCATCTGTGGCAGTGGAGGGGACAACTGTTGCTAACTAAATTAGCCAGTTCCATCATCCTGATACATCCACAGAGTAGCTGGGCTCTGTGTGACCTTTCCCGCTCTCTCCATCTAGCCCTCACTTCCCACTAATATAGATGCAAACTCAACTAGGTCAAGCACCAGGTATAAATCTTCCTTGGCAAGGCACGGTACCGTTTGCCAGGTCCCCACCGTGGGCACATGTGACTGACAGAAAGCGCGAGAGAATGCGAGAGAGAGAGAGAGAGAGAGAGAGTTAGATGCCATAACCCCTGCCTGCAGGTGGAGAGCAGACTGCTCATGGCCCAAAGGCCTGCATCCTGCTCTCAAGTAGTTGTGGTTCTTCTGCCTGTTTTTCCAAGAAGGAATGACGGGGCAGTTACAACTCCGAGTAAACCTTGGGTTCGGTGTTGGGGGTCAAACTTTCCAATATGGAGGATAAATTTACAGATTTATAGATTCTATAGTACAAATTCATGTACCACATGTTACGTAAATGACAATAAGTCTCCTTGAATCCATCCATCCATCCATTATCTTCTGCTTTGTCCTCTACTAGGGTTGTGGGGGCGTTCACCATGCCCATCCAGGGGTGAACATATTGGGCACTGGGCAGATACACCCAGGACAGAATGCCAATCCATCGCAGGGCACACTCACTCACACAAACACACTCTATATTGGGCAATTTTGGAATCACAGGTACATCCAAGCCATCTTGGGACTCCACTGTGCACACCACAGAACGCAAAGCGTGGCTAGATGCCAAAAAAAAAAAGCCTCTAGCTATGGTTAAAGCTGTTGTAGCTGGAACTCTCCCGATATAGTTGTTCATATTGTATGTAGTGCATTTTTACACCATTCAGGATATTAGTTTCAAGGATTCAAGGATTGCGGCACGGTGGTTTAGTGGTTAGTGGAGTCTCCACGTTCTCCTCCATATTGGGTGGAGTTTCCATGTCCTCCATGTGTCCTCCGGTTTCCTCCCACAGTCCAAAAACATGGACCTAGGTCAATTTAAGTCAATTTAAATGATTATTTTTCGAATCTCAATCTGGGTGGAGTTTCCATATTCTCCCCGTGTCTGTGTGGGTTTCCTCTGGGTTTCCTCCCACAGTCCAAAAACATGGACCAATGTCAATAGAATTCTCAAAATTGCCCCATATAGAGTGTGTCTGTGTGAGTGAGTGTGTGCCCAGTGATAGATTGGCGTCCTGTCCTGGGTGTATCTGCCCAGCGCCCAAAATTTTCTCCTCTGGATGGGCATGGGGAACCCCCCCGCGACCCTAATATAGGATAAAGCAGAAGATAATGGATGGATGGATGGATCCTAACCACCAGTTAGAACCAACACATATTTAATTCACATATAAGCAAAAAAAAGAACCTCCACCCATAATACTGACAATGTTGTGCTTTACACCCCTTTTCTTTCAGATTTTTCTTTGCCTTTGTTATGGCCACGTCCACCATGAATGTGCAATTAACCAAATGATTTAAAAATGCTGCAATGATGTGTAATTTCAGTGTTTATTATAAATTCAAATACTATCTCATGCCCTTTGAATATAAAAAGCTCCCTCTGTCACTTGGACTCATTATTAACAGTTGACTGGCGAGGGGATGACGTGATTGAAAGGGACGTTTGCTGAGACAGTTTTCTTATGCTTTGGCTTTTAAGAACTGTCTGCTTCACAGCAACGCCGGAGCGTTCCATTCCATCATTCCACAGGGGTGTCCCTTGGAAGCATTTCATGGAATTAGGCCATTTTCACCCAGACAGCCCCTCTCTGGCCTGCCATAATTCAAACATAATCACACCTGCGACTCATGCACTCGTTCCTATCGAGATCCCTCTGATACACAAGGCCTCTGGATGTGACAGAAGAATGGCTTCCATGCAGCAGTGTTACCTAACATGCATTACCCTTTATTCACTCTATAAACGTTATAAATTTCACGTATTATCAAGTTTACTGTGTAAAAAGCACTATTTTTCATTCACCCCTAATTCAAGTATTCATTTGGCAATCTTTAATAATCTCTAACGGATGTGGCCACAGTCCAAAACCATGGAACAAGGACAATTGAATTCTCCAAATTGCCCCATATGGAGTGTGTTTGTGTTTGTGTGTGTTAGGGAGTCATAGATTGGTGTCCTGTCCTGGGTGTATCTGCCCAGCGCCCGAAACGTTCTCCCCTGGATGGGCATGGGAACCCCCCGCGACCCTAATAGAAGATAAAGCAGAAGATAATGGATGGATGGATGGATTGTGGCTTAGTGGTTAGCATGTTCTCCTCTCAGCGCTAGGGATTCCCGGCTCGAATCCCCATCTGGGTGGAGTTTCCATGTTCTCCCCATGTCCATGTGGGTTTCCTCCGGTTTCTCCGGTTTCTTCCCACAGTCCAAAAAGATGGATCAAGGTCAGTTGAATTCTCCAAATTGTCCCATATAGAGTATGTGTTTTTGTGTGACCAGTGATAGATTGGCGTCCTGTCCTGGGTGTATCTGCCCGGCGCCCGAAACGTTCTCCCCTAGATGGGCTTGGGGAACCCCCCCCGCCGTGACCCTAATAGAGGATAAAGTGGAAGATAATGGATGGACTGTACATACAGAACTAAATTTCTCAATCCGAAGTTGGGCCAACATCCAAACCCCGAAACTAACATCCACAGGTCATCCATTCACAGGAAACATTAAAAGTTATAAAAGAGTTTTGTGAATTTTCATTAACCAATAAACTTACATTTAAACACTTTGGTTTGTGGTTAGTATGTTCGCCTCTCGGTGCTAGGGATCCAGGTTTGAATCCTGATCTGGGTGGAGTTTCCATGTTCTCCCCGTGTCCACTTGAGTGTCCACAGGGTGTTCTGGTATCATCCCACAGTCCAAAATTGGTGAACTGGTGAATCTAACATGCCCCTATATAGTGTGTGTATGTAAGTATGTGGTATGTGCCCAGCAATAAATTGGTGCACCTTACTTGGTATATCTGCCTAGTGCCCAAAACGTTCTCCCCCGGATGGGCATGGGGAACCCCCCCATGACCCTAATAGAGGATAAAGCGGAAGATAATGAATGGATGGAATAATTGGTAAAGCGTATCAGTCATTTTTTTTATTGTTGTAGTTGGTTTTTAACTTAGTTTCTTTTCGGGTTTTGCTTCATAGCTTTTATTTGTTTAAGTGCTCATTGCCAGCACCTCTCCTGTGTGTCATTTTCACTCTTCAGTCCCTCTCATGCTGCACTCATCACTGCTGTAGTACCACATGTGCAGGCAGCCCAGTTTCATTCTGTACACTATGCATCTCTTCATCCCTTTATCTCACTATGTACGCAGAACTGACAGAGAACACATACATCTTGCGGTAGTTT